>JACJUY010005717.1:0-36536 GCA_014220935.1 Platorchestia sp. MABIK | reverse complement strand
AGGCAGGAAAGTTTTAACTTTATTTAGGATTCCGATAGATTTTGATAATTTAGAACTAATATGAGCGAGTCAGACCAGGAGTTGAAGAATTCATGCTAGGAAAAAATAGTTTAGTAATCTAATAAAATTTCTAACAAACTACAGGATTCCGATTTCCCAATTTGTACATATAATTCTTTTATCACAGGTTCAAAACCAAAAATTTGGTATATTTCAGTAAGTGATCGAAAATCGCATATCGAAAGAAAATGCAAAGGAAAATCGAATATTTAGATTTTTTTGTTTGAAATGTTGCAAGGATTTCAAAACTGTTCTTGAATTTGTTCTAGCATAAAAACTCATTGACTTCCATTCTTTCGAATTATACTTAAAAATGATTAAAAACTGATATTTCAATTTTTTTCACAAACTAAGGCATAAATCGAAAAAGTTACAAAAGTAAAATGTTTTTTTTAACCAATCGGATCAAAATTTAAAAATTGCTGGGCTGTCCCCCTTAAAAAACTCGCTGCTGTTGCTGTTCTCCGTCATTTATGGTTAACGAATTATTGTAATGGACCGAATCGATAACGTAAAATAACAAATTGGAATTTAATATTTTGACGCGCATTTAACGTTACATGGGCGATCACACCTGACGCATTGAAGAAAAGCTCGCTTCTCTTTTGAGGCTGAGAGCAATCACCTGAAAGTTGAAGTGCCGTATTATTACATATTTTCTCACTCCTATTCCAGTTATGCCTTATACCACAGGACGATTTGCGTCCTCTCATTTTTTTGCCTAGAAATCTCTGATCAGTTTAATTTGATTGCATTAATTGTATTTTGGTGGTTTGCTAGCTTTTTATTTTAACGGGACCAGAAGGTGAAACGAAGTACAGTCGAGAAAACGAGTTATGTGAAGAGTGCTATCGAGCTTGTGTACGTGATGGGATGAGACGAAAGCTTTATTATCGTGACTGAGATAAAAGCGTTTGAATTTGCGTGAAGTATGAAGGTATGACGGCGTAGTGGCGAAGAATGTACCTGTAATCTCGCGACTGGGCTCTATGTTGACGATTAGTTTTCGAAGTCGTAACCAAATGGCACATGCTGGATAATAATTTATGAAAGCAATTCTTCGTATGGGGTTTTTGACTTGCCGTATGTGCTGTATAGCACAGAGTTCCTGACAGTTCTCAAAAGCGATTATTCAAACTCTAGCCTTTGCAAGGACTCTCGTTTTATTGAGAAGAGGAATACTGAATTGACGTTTTTTATCCTCACGACCATTACAGGAATATCTTAATTTCTGGTCTCTTGGTTTCTATATTTCATGCTTGCTGCGGGACAGGGCGAGCTGTACCAAATACGAGATTTGACATTAATGAAGTCCATCAGTTCATTCAAAATTAGAAAAATTGATCTTCACGCTTGTTGAAGAATCTATTCTGATTTTTTAATATAACTGCGATTAGAATTTAGAATATTGTGATCAACTTTATTTTGATCAACGTTAAAGAATGTTAAAATAGTTTGAATTTCAAAGAAACTTGTTGGGGGTGTAGGGCGCGTGGGATTTAGTTGATTGATGCTTACTGCCACGGTGTGTCACCGACCTCCCTAACTGTTATGCCAAGTATCCGCTTCTATTGATACATAAGTGGATGAAAGAGAATGGATATTAGAATAGAGAAATGTAAAAAATAAATTTGATTATAGACAAGAATCTCAAGACAACCTACGTTAATTCATGGTTCGTAGCCTTATAGCAACAATTGCGCTGTTAATTTCACGAGCAGTGAACACGTCACTCCATCATTTTTGCTCGACCAATTGGTGGCTATTTTGCGTTTTCTCAATGTTATTGTCTTAAGTGCTTTCTTTTGATCTAGCTTCAAAAAATATGCTTTTATAGCAGTTCTCAAATTGAATTTATTAAGTGCTATTGTTTGTTTACAATTGAAAATTTGTGGTCCTTTTCCAGAAAAGCAAATTGATCTGAACACTGTCGACTTGAAGAAGCTGAAGGTGCGGGACCTGAAGAAGATTTTGCTCGACTGGGATGAACAGTGTACCGATTGCCTCGAAAAAGGGGACTACATTCGCTTCATCGAGAACCTGAAACCGAAATACGTAAAACAGGAGTTGTAATACCGGCTATTCCTAGATTGATTTTGTCCATGTGTTTCGACTACTCTAGTGGCCTAGTTTTGTGTAATCGATGAGAACTGATTGCGAAGGCGTAAATGTGAGCGAGTGTGATTCTTGTAAATATATTGAGGATAGTGCTTTAGGGCATTTTTGACCGAAGCGTTGCGTATGCTCTGTGGTTATTTATTTTGCGTTGTATGAATGACCATGAACTAGCAATTACAATGTTTGAGTAAAAGTCCACAATGAAAGTCACTGAATGCTACAACTTCTTCAGAAAAATGCGACCACTCATTTCTTTTTCCTTACTCTATGACAGAAGGTGGAGAATTAACGTAGTTCGTGCTTCAATATTTTGGCACCTTCTGGTGCCCTGATTTTTGAAAACTCTTGCACAGCACCCAATAGGGAGGAGTCTGGAAATCGAAACTTGATCTTTTTATTACCGATTATTACATTATAGATACGAAGAAATAGAAATGTGCTCGGCACGCACCTACACGTCTTCCGTAGGCGTCGTAGAAGCTCAAGTTATTGAAACGTAGCATCGATTTTAAACTACTTCATCTGCTTCTTCTTGTTGATATTTCGCGAAGTTTCTATTTCAAATCGAATGCTTAGTGTTTTTTTTACAATTTATGAGCCCATGAAGAAACCAAGTTATATTACGGCCGTACAAGCCACAAAGTGGCGGCAAAATGGCGGTTTGTTTTTGCTTACTGCACTAGGTGAATTTCGTTTATATTTGCTTATTTCTTTATTTCTTGCACAAACCTGTTTTTACGAGCCTAGCTTCGACAGCAAAAGTTAGCGTTGTCGCACCAGTATTTTGAAATAAAGAATGTGAACGTTTTATTTTAATTATTTTCCTTGTATCCGAAAGCTTGACCCTTCGCCTCCTGACGGAAACGCCAGTTCCCAGATGGCTAGTGCTTCCAGTTCAGGGAAATTCACAAAATTTCAGGGTGATTCAACTAGTGGGGAAGTAATTGGAACGAAATGACAAAATTAGGGCAATTCATAGTAATCCTGCAACCATGTTTTTAGACATTCCAGAAGTTTGACACTTGCAACTTGCGATTGATATCCACTTAGTGTAGGCGTCACGGTCTATGCCAGGGGTCTCCAAACTATGGCCCACCAAACAAAACCCTGTGTGGTGGCCTTCAGAACAGTGTTGCTGTTCTGAAGGAACAAGATATTTGTCGATAACATGAATCTAAACATGGTGCAGGTGACAGACTAAGAGATAAGTTTAGAGAAGGAAACCTGATTGAGTTAAACATATGCTTGCAGCCAAGTCGGTTTCCAAATTTGAAAAAGTTTGCTTGCAGATTGGTGTCCATTTTTGGTATAACATACTTGTGTGAACAAACATTTAATCAAAATGAAATTCAACTATCTAACAAATTTGATCATTTGAAATCAATTCTTACAATTGGCTCATATAATCTGGAACCTGATTTTAATGAAATTTTGAAGGCAAAACAACCAACCACCATATTATTCGTCACGCTGATTTGGTTGCATAAAACTTAAGGTAGAAATGTATTTGACCCAGATTTTTTCCGACATGTTTTTAATATTTTTAGGTTTATACGGTTCGACGCAATTAAATTACTGGCAGTGATTTTCTTTATTCCTTCGGCCCCCATGAATGTGGGCAATATAAAATGTGGCCCTTACATTTAAAAGTTTGGAGACTTCTGTATATTCAATTTGAGAAAGTCTTTCATACCTACATGTATTGACAGATAAAATTAAGCTAAAAATAAACTATTTTTCCTCAGATTTTCCGACCATTTTTTGGGCGTCGAAGCATACATTTTTGAAGCAAATTTTTTTAATTAAAAAATGAAGTAAGCACCTGCTTATGCAGAAAAAAACATGCTATGGAAATTTTGCTGATATTTCAGGGTAATGACTCCAATTATCTTGGAAAACTTTTCCCTTAAAACAGTTTGAGTGTTGGGAAGCAAAGGATTAAGTTCTAAATGGCCGATACTGAAATGTATTCCAAAACTGGTCTCGTTTCTCAGTGAAAAAAGTTGGCGCTTTCAATACGTAATATCAGCGTGGAAAACAAGGGTTGCAACTTGAAACATCGCATTTCTGGAGCCGATCTTAACACGCAAATCTCCCTAACTTGACTATTTGCGATACTAACTTGCAGAACTGTCAGGAACACCTGTAACGGTTACAGTTGTCTTGCTCAGCGAGTTGAACATGTTTCATCATAGGTGGTGGATCTGCCAAGATGTTGAGCTTGAACGTATTGCTAAGACCGTAGGCAATCGCCTATCAGCACACATGTCTACGATCACTAAGCCCTTGAAACTTCAAGATGGCTAGCCTTTGTTTCCGTCAACAAGTTCAACTTAATTTCCTTATCACTTCAAGTCCCGAAATAAACTTGAGAACTAGACCTTCCCTCCTAGGTATTGTCAGCATGTACATAATGGGGAGCTGACTAGATGCAGAACGCTTAATTGCGAAATTTTACTCCGAACTGAGTAACCGCGGCGCTTTATTCTTGGAATTTTGAGCTTCGAGTTGAGACTACACCGAACTGTATCGTAATGTACACATAAGCAAGTCGTCTGATCTTTAACCGTCGCCGGCACGTCGATTACACTAGAAGTCCCCAAACACGAACTCATTCTCAGCCCGGCACTGTGAATTGCGTTCGAGAAGAAGGAATGAAAAAAGAACCAAATTCAAGACTGTACTGACAATTTAACTTGACACAAAGTGAACATCCGCGGCTACGAATGCATTGAGATTGGAAAGCGCTGACCAAGTTTCATTTGATCGAACTGCCTGCCAAGCAAGAAGACCCGACATGAGCACGGTGATTCTAAAAGCTTGTCTAAAACTATACTAAACACGTCGACATAGCAGTCGTATTGGCAGCAGTAAGTGTACTAGACATGAGTTCACTTCAATGAGCTATTTAAGACTTGAAAATGACTAACATCACGTTTCCAGAGAAAAAACATACAAAAATTAATGGGATTCGTGAAGATTTGAAGGTTATGTTATGGTTTATTAAATGTTCAAGCACCGGCAGAGTAATAATGATGGCGGGCGATGAAATGAATCAGATAAAACCCGAGTACACCGTCCAAAGACTCGTACAACAGAGGTCAATAAACTCGGCTACGCTGCTCAGGCAACAGTCTACAAGAGTCCAACATGAATTGGCTCTAAACCGAATGGTCTGAGCCGGTTTCCGATCACTGATCATGCTCAGGGTTAGGAACGTCCATGTTGCGAGTGACTAATGAAACTACGAGTCGGAGTCAGCAGAAGACTCCTTGGTCTCCTGGCGCTTCATGCTGCGCAGCGCCTTCTCTCGCAGGCGACGCTCTAACTCGTCCGCCACAGACCCGCCGCCGCCCTCGCCTCCGCTGGCGGCTCCCTCTTCGTCCTCGTCGCTCGACTCCTGGTCAGGCAGGCAACGAAATACAATGACTCGGCCCATCCAACAAGTCACGAAATGCCATCTTTTAAATTACAATTACATTAACTAGGTTAACTTGGTGTTTCTGATTTTCTATAAGTACCTAGCCAGTTATTTAAAATTACTTTTTTCGAATGAGATAATACACTAGTAAAAATTTACATACGATATCTAAAATTATGAATTTGAAAGTGTATGCATCGTCAGTCAGTATTACGATTTCGTTCCTATTGTATGGTACCGCACTTGTGCGAATTAATTTTCTTGAGAGTCAAAACAACACTGTACCAACTACCATTTCATGATTACCCACAGCTTATTCGAGTATATTTGTTCGGTGGTAATAATTATGCGCATTGTCACTGCAATGAGATTATTACTACATCCCATTAACGTCTCCGACATGTACTGAAAGTAAAGGTCCGTTAGTGTTCCACAGTCGATACCATCTAGCTTGGTGTCCGCTCGTATCATGGCGGCCCTAGTCAAAAAATATTACGGTTTCCAAAACTGAAGTGCTTTAACAAAAGCTTCTATAAAAAAAGAAAGAAAAGAAAACAGTAGCTTCTACGATAGTGTATGGATTCACATTTTGGATGTCAGCACATAAAAAATGGTTGTAAGGCTCTGCTTCGACAAGAAAGTTAATTGAAATCGAAACATGGTCAATTCAAATATGTATCTGCAGAAAAAATGATGCGTTTTTTACGAGCCTTTACCACATTATTGCGAAGCTTAATTATGCTGATGAATTAATCGTATTCTTTCTACATGGACGTCATTATCAATCACCCTGTGTACGAAGAAGGCTAAAAAATAAAACCACTTCAGCCAGAGTTCTTGTCAGACTTACACTCTTCAGCGACTCCTTCACAAAGGAACGGGGGTAAATTACTCGCATTCTTAGCTCCAAAACTGATGAACCTCAAACGACTTTTCACAACCGTGCACGGTTTGTCAGTCGAATTAAGAACACAATCGAAAATCTCTTGCACGTAGTAAACTTTTATGAAGGTCATGATAAGTTTGCCTACGCTATGTGAGCGTTACGAGTCGATGACAAGGGGTTCAGTGCACTGTCCACGGGGGTATGACGAATTAATGGTGAATAGTCTGTCTTGCTCAGATACCAAGGGGCATTTTCATCAGCTGCTGAATTCGAAACTTTTAGGAATAAAAGTTTGCCAGAAATCGAAGAATTTTTTTATTAAACCTAAACAGAAAAACTTCGGAGAGAGTTTAGAAGACGAATACATATCTAGGTCCAAATTTACTATTAAATGGTCCAGACACACGATTAGTACAGAAAGGTGGTGTGACGAAAGTACTTACAAAGCAGGCAGTCTTCTCTACACATTAACAATACCGACATTGCTCGATAAAATGAATTCATGTTATTGTTTACACTGTATTCCTCATTCTTACTGATTCGTTCTAAGGTACACAGGTATAAGATGGGAGGGGATCTTTCAACAGGTGAGATAAATGAAAACCCATAATTTTAAAGCCAAGATGAAAATTTCTATCAGGCATATACTAGACGTCATCACTGAATGATGAAGCCCATACCTCATTACGCTCTTTCTTATGCTTCTTGTGCTTCTTATTCTTCTTGTGCTTTTTCTTCTTATCCTTCTTTTTCTTCTTCTTCTTCTTTTTCTCCTCAGTGTCAGACCCCTGCAAAATGAACGTCGAGGTACATTTGCTGTATAAATGAAGCCAAAGATAAAGTACCTTTGCTTCTGCCAGAAATACTTTACTAATCGAAGACAATGCAAATCTAGACAGCTCCTGATATCAGTAGGAAGAAACTTACTGGAAGAGAGCACAAGTTGAGTTACTCGTCAACAGCAGGCGATTGAACTATCGCATTTGTAGAACTCACTCATCAGAGAAAAACTATCTTCCTCGGGCATTGAATGGAGCTTTTCTTTTCTGGCAAGTGAAAGGCCTAATTCATCGCATCAAGAGTAAACGCTGATATTACTTGAAAAACGAGACAATCAAGTTCTTAAGATAGTAAAATGTATGACTACCATCTTCTTAGCAGGTCGCACAATCAACTTTCAAGCATCCATAATTGCATAGCAAGTAACACTTTAAGCTTGTCGTTATACATCGTTTAACATGTCGGCGGCATACAGAATATAAAACGTTGATAAATTTTCCATTCAGCTTTATGACAAACTTCACATAAATCACACACATAAAGAAAACTTCCTTAGGTTATTTTTATGAATATCGCACGGAGTCGTCAGTCCTCTCGATATACTCGAGTTCAAAAATATTTAAGAAATTAGGGAACAAGCAAGTGAACGAAACGCATGGCACGACAGGGTATAGCGTTAAAGAAACTGCACGAGGTGAGTCTCCGCAGACTTCGCAAAATTTATTAATTGAGAGAACGATACTTTACTTTCCGGTCATTCAAGTCACCAGTGTTACGGCGTTCACCTACAAGCACAGCATAAAAAGGTGGAAGGCACAGGCGAAAGTAAAATACAACTAATATAGTGAGGTAAAACAAGAACGCGGACAGTTAAAAAAATCATTCAACAGTAATTTTTAACGAATTTATGGCTTGAAACTTACATAATAATCAGAACATGTAAAATGGAATACATCATAAAATTACAAAAAAGTATAGTAGTCAGTTCAAGGCTCCGGCCCCTTAGCAAAGATGTTTTTACAGAAGAAAGAGAAGGGCATTTAATACGGACCAATGAAAACGGGAAATCTATACACATGGTGCGTTCCCACATCAAACACTCTGTGGATAGAAACAGTAAGTTAAGAAGGCAGAGGAAGAAAAGACAATGAAGAGGCAAAAACTAAGAGAAGCAAAGTGGGACAAAAAATTGAAGTCCCGATAGCCTACTTACAGCTGGAGTAACTTAACAACACAAAATTACTAAATAATTCACTAAGTTTTAGATTAGATTCTAAGTTAGTGTAAGCTTTCTTTGCCACAAAAAGGCGCTCCAAAGACTGGAAAGATGAAAACACCATTTAATATGAAGATAAGGGAACGGGAATCTAAGCATAAGTGCAACAGCACTAAGATCGCCCTCACACAGAAACAAGTTAAGAAGGAATTTTATGTAATAAAATAAAAGTTGAAGAAAAAAGTTTTAGATGCTGAAAACCAGGACAGCAGTGACCCGAAAAAAATTGTCTGTTACAAAACATAACTTATTTCAACAAAACCCTGCCCAACCTTTATATCGAAACCTGGCATTTTTCACCTGGGAGCAATAATTTTCATAGAAATAATAGTTGTATCCCCCCTGAGGGATTCAACACCTGTTTCCTCACTGTGAATGTTATGATGAACTATATTATTTGTTTTCAGGGAAATTAACTCATACTCGTCATCAAGAAATACGAAATTAAACCTGAGATTAGACGTGAAAATGAACACTAATGGCACTAATTTTGCCTTCAGAATTCAATTTATTTACCAGAGGTCTCGAGTAGCCGTCAGAAACTGAGCTCAAGACATTCACATCCCTACTTATACCATACACAACGCAAGTGGTTAAATAACAAACAAAAATGAAATTGAAAAGCACAAAAAAACCTCATACGAGGAAAAGAGAAATACTGAATACACTACAGCTGTTCTGTTTAAAGCTTAAAATTACGGAAGTATAGAAAAGAAGCTATAAACAGCAATAGAAAATTTTTTCACAAAGTTTCAAGAACCTAGGTTGGTGCATCAAGGTACATAGCTAACCAAGCCTTCTACACGCACTGGATACCGTACGCACACGGAACTTTATGTCATTCCTCATAATATATGAGCGAGTCTACCAACACATGCCACCATAATCGTCAGGAAATGAATAAATTACCGAACAAATAAAAAATAAATTAAAAAACAATTAATTATTTAATCAATCAATAAGCTACAATATTTGCAACAGTTTCAGTAAATGTTCACAATTCTTCGAAGCTACGACCATTGAACTGCCAAATAAACGCACTCTCTATACGTACATGTTGTACACATTCGTTATCACAGTAAAAATAATACACAATTCCATCAAAGACATAACTAAATCAGAAAAGAAAACGCTACACGAAACGTACCTCAGAATCAGATGAACTCTGCGCTGCCTTTTTCTTCTTCTTCTTTTTCTTCTTTTTGTCCTTCTTGGGCACGGGAGACGAAGGCGAGCTCGAGTCCGAAGATTTGTGCTCTTCTTCTTCGTCCTCGGAGTCGGAAGACGAAGACCTGCGCTTCTTTCGCCGCGGAGGCGGTGGAGGCGACGCTTCACTGGAGCCTGACGACGAAGCAGATGAGCGACGCCTCTTCCCCATCGCCCCTCGCCGCTCTGCTCGCGAGTCGTCAGACTCACTCGATGACTGGTCGCTTGACGGTCTGCTGAAGGCAACCGTCAAATGAGAACTGGTGCCTAAAACGCAGTCGTGTCAATCACGCCACATAATTTTACATGGGACGAAAACGGAGACAATTGAGGGAATTATCTCAACTAAATTATATTTGTTCAAGACTCTAGGCACATAAAAGGCGATTTCATGGGAATGGAGAGAAGGGACTATTTAAAATACTTTGGATTTCGGGGCATGCAAAGGGTATGCTCCTACACAGGATGCCCTGTCAAAAAAAAAAAAAGAAAGTAAGGAAGGAAGGAAACGGAAGAAAAGGCCATGAAGAGGTAGCCAAGAAAGCATGAAAACTGAAAGAAGCATTATGTGCACAATAGATGGGAGTTTATGGCTGAGATAACCTAACAGTATCCCTTCAGATGGGTTCAGTCCCCATAACACTGAATAAACAAGAGTAGATCATCAGATCGTCCACAGGCGTCCACAGCCAAAAAAGGACGGCTCCATTTCGAATGGAATTAAGAAAACGGGAAATCTACGCAGGGTGAACAAACCTAACTAACCTTTCTTTTTAAAAGGAGTATCAACTGAATTATCACCGCCTAAATTTCACGCACAGATTTGTCAGTAACACACAATTCGATACTGAAAATGTTTAACGAGTAATTTTCATTGAATCTGCATAAAATTATTCAGTTTCATCATGCCTAAATCCAAGGAGTACATATCGATATTTCAAAAAGATCAGAAACAGTCAGAAGCGGAATCAATTTGTATCATTTTCAATAATTTTTCACTTCAACAATACATTCATTTACAGCGACATTTATGTGTCGTTGCATTCTTCTACCTACTTTTCACAGTTGGTTAAAGGAATTTAGTTTTGACCTCAACTTTAATGGCGTAAAAGGAATGCTGAACAATGCCAAAAACATTGTTTTCATAACAGCAACAATTATACAAATGTTCAAATCAAAACTGAACATTAGGAATCATAAATAAACATTTTTTAAATGGGGTAAAACGTCGCTTTCAGAAAATAATTTCACAATACTGCAGTGTTAACATCGACGCGCAGTGGAATAACTTTCAAGTTAGTTCAAAATGAAGAATCAGCACTGGCCGTAATTTTACTCATGGCATCATCATCTTATTCCTGGCAAGACGAGGCAATTGTGTAACAAACAGCCTCAGACTAACATGCGTGAAAGAAGTCGATGGATGTACATCAAAGAACGAATCTCAGAAATAAATCATTTCTTCAGAAAGAAAATAAAGGAAATTTCCCTAGTATTAGATATGCTTGCACATGAGCTACTTTATGATTCACAAACTACAATGAAAGTACTCAAAAATTTGTACTCAAACGATTTAGCGAGAAAGACAACGAATTTGAGCGAAAAACATTGTATTCACGCTCACGCACCAGTTTTCATCAAATCAATGAGTGTAATTTATAGTACAACAGACCTATAGAGATTCATTCAGATTGTTGCTACGGATGAGAATAAGCGGACTTGTCAAATTCACATGAGTAATTTTATTTAAGAAATTTTAAAAAGAATTACATAAGCAACTCAATTTCAAACGATTATACTGTCCAAAATATAATATTTAAGAAATAGCTTTACCATCATCGAATACAAACAGCAAAAGCAACGAGTACTGGCGACATACGGAGCAGCCGTTTTCCTATAAGAAAGAACAGGTACTCGAAATACCAACACTCAATACAGATAATAGATCAGCCAACGCTGCAGCACCACGGTAAACGCTCTAATGCATGCTCAAACTTATAAAATGGACGCCAAGTTCATAAAGCTTCTAAGCTTGAAGGAATCTTCATTTCAAAACTTCTTTACTTTTTACAAGACTATTTCAAGAGAACAAGATTTGCCTAATGCTATTGCAACTCGTAAATAACCTCACTCATTTATTTCCTCAACCAATACACAGTTCAACAAAT
Source organism: Platorchestia sp. MABIK (assembly GCA_014220935.1). NCBI lineage: Eukaryota > Metazoa > Arthropoda > Malacostraca > Amphipoda > Talitridae > Platorchestia > Platorchestia sp. MABIK. The sequence continues at coordinate 24,621 of JACJUY010005717.1, read as the reverse complement.
TTCAAAGCACCTGAAGCATGAGCCACATTCATGTCAATATGGAGGAGCAAATATACAATACTTTACAGTGACGGTAATTTAAAGAGAGAGTCGACGTACCCGGCAGGTGGCGGGGCGGCGCTGGCAGAAAGCTTAGACCGCACCTCCTCAATGGTGTCTGCGCCGTAGTTGGCGAGGGCCATCAGGCGGCTCGCGTTGCTCAGGTTGTGCGTCTTGCTATCTTTGCTCGACGAAGCAGAACTACGCCTGCATCGCGACACAAGGCTCGTTATTTTCTGGACGATGCACCATGTTCACTATCATCATATATGTGGCATTTTGCTTAATTTTTGCCAAATTACAGCGATCTCGACACTAAACTGAGAACTGAAGCAAAAATTTAGGGTTTTATCGAAATAGCTCAACAATAAGCGTAATGTCTCAAAAATATGGCCAGCTTAGGCCAACGGGGAACCAGTTTGTGAAATTCGAACAGATGCAGAGGTAAAATTAGAAAACTGACACATTAAAGTGTACCGTCTAAATGAAAAAATTCTTGAACTGATATTAGGGTTCCACTTGAGAATACCTAAGATCTTAGGTACACTGACACGGATAAACATGATCAGTATATCCCTGAAAACGACGCTCAGTCGTTCTACAGCCATCTCGAGAAGCACTAGGTCTCACGCCGTACACGGATGCATGATCTTTCATTGGTTTCTCTGTGGAGCAAGCTCCAGTAACAGCCACTGCTCATTCTGCGGCCAGGAGCAAGCGATGCGTCGTAAAAACAACGTGATTACGATACTCTCAGCATACACCTACAATTGAGACGCTTTTGCATCATGTATGCGGATGATTAGGAAGTCAATGCGAAGACAGAAATATCACTCTCGTAGCATCTCCAACTCTGCGAGTTCAGCGTTTCGACTCTAAATCTTAAGGAATATTTTGTGTTTACTCGTCTTTCAAAAGCACTTATTCAGAGTTACACCACGAAAGCAAGCATCGTTCTTCCGAAATTGAAACTATGGAAGCACTTGAATACTTCTTTGGTTCAGTCAGATCTAGCACACGAGTTTCCAATCTCCGCCCTAGTTGCAACAAAGGAAGAGCTAAGAAGCCGACCCGTTCTGCCAGCAGAGACACGCACCTGATGGGGGACCTGGACCGCCTGTGAGGGTACCCTGCAGCCCCGCCTCCACGGGGTGACCTGCTTCTGTAACAACACAACATCGCTAAAATAAAATTTATAGAAAAATATACTTGAGTCGTATATTTAAAAAGTCATCACAAAAACGAGGAAGGTATGACTTAATTCATAGTATAACGCAGTGCTCAAGCATAACGCAAACGGCGATTGAAAATTTCATTTAGTATGGGAGACAAACCTTTCAATTTAAGACGAAAATAACTGAAAAAACTGGATCGATCGATACTTGACTTACTCCTACTCGACCAAAATAACTTTAAAATTCAAGATGATGTACAAAGGCCGCTGGCTCAGCGAAATGACGCCCTAAAGCGTTATAAGGGAATTGACTGAGGGCACTCAATAAATCTACTCTCCGATTATTACTTAAACAATCTTTGAATGCACTAAAATGACTAGACGCACAACTAAAACCTTTAACTGCCTCTAGCAAATGTTGTTTGCTTAGCAACACGTCTACTCCTACATATTCAGGCACAACAGTAACTCGTGTACTTACTAAGAAGCAGTTATCAAGTTGGTCGCAAAGTGGCTGGAAGCGTCGAAAATATTTTCACAAATATACATCTTTACAATCTTTGTTACGGTCTTTTTGTTCATATTTATAAAAGTCATGAAGCCGTCTGCAAAGCGAGTCACAAAATTTTACACTACATTCTTTTTCACACATAGCAAGAATGACATGATTATATTTCGCTAACTCGTAAGGTAGCCTATTATAAGAATATTCGTTTCGATGATCGAGACGCAAACCTCTTATTACGTTAGCACTTCAGGCAAGTAGCTATATGGAGACTACAGATATAAAATGTCTACCACATTAGACTCGGCACTCATGTAAATGACTGAAGGAATACACTTACCGCCTGCGCATGCCCGGAGGCGGTGAAGTGTGCACGCTCATAAGAGGCATCGGCCTGCGCGGCGATCCCGACACGCTGCAAACACGAAAGTTATTCATGAAGTTGTTGGTGCACTCAGTACGTATTTACCGCTACTCAAATCTTGTTATTAGCTTTGTCTGCGGAAGAAATTTAATGTAAATAACTTTTTGAATGACATCAAGTACACGGTTTAGTTTATTAGAAACCACATGTATCAGGTTTGTGCAATAGTAATGTCGGATTTTTTGACCGTATGTTTCAAATTAGATTTGTCAATTATTTATATTCTGTCACAGGTGTAATATATTTCTGTGCCTAAACTAAATTATTTGCTTTCAAATTACCCCTTATGGTCATTATTTTTCAAAAAATATTGGCATCCATGATTGTCTCATCTAAAGATCACATGAGAAACGCTTAACCGTACGGGTTTCATTAAGGTGTTAATGCGAGTGCGGCAGCAAATTCTATTCAGAAACACTTGAAAGGATGATGTGAATGAAAAGAGCTGCAGGAGATGGTTTTTCCAATTTCGAAGTGGTGATTTCACTTTAAAAGATAAGCCAAAGAAAGTCGTCCAAGAACACTCGATTCCAATCAGTTGAATGTTCTCGCGATCGAGAATCTTAGTTACCACAAGAAAAATTGCAAGACAGTTAGACGTGACCCATACAACATGCTCCTGATTTCTATTTGTTCCCGAGGATTACAGAACCATTTTAGTGGACTCAAGTTAACAACAATAGAAGAGATTAAAAAAGACTTCAATTTGAATCTTTATTCTAAAGAATAAAATTTTACAAAGCGACTCATTCATAAGCTTGTCGAAAAGTGCAATGCGGTGTGTTAATGAATAAATATTTCCAGAGTCATTGGCTAATTCATTTTTACCCAAGATCTTTAAATCGAACATTGCTTTTGCATCAAAATCAAAAGACAGCCTTGCGCTACAGCAAACGAGCTCAAAACTGACCGGCGGCGCTGTTGAGGTGAAGAAGGCGATCGTCTACGTCGTGGAGAAGGTGAACGGCGTAGCGGCGGCGACTGCGGTGGAGAGGGACGGCGGCGGCGTGGAGATGGCGAAGAGCGGCGGTGACGTGGAGATGAAGGAGGTGATCTGCGCCTCCGAGGGGACGGTGAGCGGCGGTGTCGAGGTGGGGGAGACGGTGAGCGACGAAGGCGCGGTGATGGGGTGCGGCGGCGGCGAGGAGACAATGGAGAAGAGCGGCGATCGCGTCGGTGGGACACAACGCCGCGCGGTCCACTGTTGTCTCTGCCACCTCGTCGAGGAACCTACTCGATGGAAATCACAAAAAATATGCTAGTCAAACCTCTCATAGTCAGCGGAAGCTAGTGCATAATGTTTCAGAAACGCGAGATAGAATTACGGCTCTTGCTATATCTTCAACTGCATTCCCGGGACACCCTTTGCACTGAGCTAAAACGAGCACAGTTATTATTGACCACTGTTAATCACGACAGTTCACTTGGCTAGTGTCAACCAAGCAGTTTTTTTCTGAATTTCTTCACGCACTGAGCATATAAATGAAACACGACATAGAACGCTTAACATTCCCACTGCACTCGAAAACGTAAGTGAGAAACCTCCGAATATATTTCCCAAGTAATACTTTCAACTTACCTTGGGTCTATCCTAAGAAATGTTAAGGAGATAAAAAACGATGCGTTGTTTTACGTTTTAGTGGTTAATGAATCTTAAAAAAATTGGCTAATTTCAGGATCATGTTTTAAAGGTATATATCAGGAATAAATGCTTCAGTTCTGTAACGAAACTACAAAAATAACGCCCACGCACTAACACCTGCAATGCCGACTACCACCAAGATTAGCGACTATCTGGAACTACTTCCACTCGAAAAACACTATGCTCAGCCTTTACACCTGACGGTACAATCTAATCCGAAATAAAGCCCTTCCAATTTGCAGTTGGTTGAGACAAGGGAACATACCGTATCGTCATCAGAGCTACTCTGGTCCCGATGCGCTCGATATTGCCGCTTCTTAAGCACCGAGTCCTGCTTGCGCCGCAGCTCGAACTTGTCCTCGTCTCCACTGCTGCTGCTTGTGCTTGAACTGCTGCCTGAGCTTGACCGCGATCTGGACCAATGAACAAATGTATCATTAGTTATGTACAAAAATGTGTAATATTTCGTGAACAGAAAATACAACAGGGTCGATTCTCGAGTTATACATCGTTCTATCCGAACAACAAATAATAAGGATAATTCATCCCATTCATTGTGAATAGGGTAAATAAATATGGATAAAGTTGTTAGTGAGGTGAAAGCGAGTGTTAGGTGAGGGTTAGAATTGTTCGATGCACATGACGTGGCCGTCGAGCTGACGCGGCTACTCTTCGCTGACAATACAGAGTTGGTGGCTAGGTCGAAGAAGAAACTGCAAATTGGAGGAAGAGTTTGGATGTTTGATGGAAGAAAACTTCGAGTGAATGTGAATTAGAGTCAAGTATTAGGTGTTCGAGGGAAAAGATTGTGTGAGAAATGAAAACATATCAGCTTGAAAGAGGAGATGCTAAGAGGAAGTGAGCTGTTTCGAGTACTTGGAAATGTGTGTCCGCAAATGATGAACTGGACGTGGTGAATGCCAGGGAAGAAGAGGGTACCAAGCATGGGGAGGTTTGAAGACAGTTGTTGGAATAAGTTCCAGTGTATGAATGCAAATATGAGGGTCGGTAATCTCAGAGCCCTCATGAAGCGACAAGGGTAAACCAACATCAAGCTGTCTGGCTTTCCTCTGCAAGAGACGCCCGGAAGACGTAGGTATGTGAATGTGACAATCAGTGATTTTGGGTTATGGGACTAAGGAGAAGGAATCTGATTTTCATTGGTTGGCCACCCTCTTAAGTGGAGGAAATAGACTTGGTATATGTATGCCAACACGCACTTGAAAACTTCAATAATCTTGGAAGACAGTTAAATTTTCATAGGCACAATGCTTGCTCACCTTGAAGATGCAGAGGAAGAGCTTGAAGATGACCGAGGCGGCGGCCGCTTCCTCATCGGAGACCCGCGCCTGGCGTCCAGCTCACGACGGTGACGGGGGGAAAGAGACCGCCTGCGGGGAGACAGAGAGCGCTTGCGAGGCGATGGAGATGGTCGACGAAGAGAGGGTGTACGCCTACGAGGAGAAGGTGAACGCCTACGAAGAGAGGGTGTGCGCCTTCGAGGAGAAGGTGTACGCCTACGAGGAGACGGTGAACGCCTTCGAGGGGATGGCGAGCGCCGTCGAAGAGATGGTGTACGCCGCCGAGGTGAGGGCGAGCGTCGTCGAGGTGAGGGTGAGCGCCGTCGAGGTGAGGGTGAGCGCCGTCGAGGAGAGGGTGAGCGCCGTCGAGGAGAAGGCGAGCGTCGCCGAGGAGATATTGAGCGCCGTCGAGGAGATGGTGAACGTTTGCGGGAAGTTGAGCGCCGTCGAGGACTAGGAGACCTCCTTCTCGGAGAACGCGATCGGCGGCGTGGAGAAAGCGACCGTTTCCGAGGAGACGGGGATGGCTTCCGAGGAGAAGCAGATCTCTTGCGAGAAACCGATCTCTTGCGAGAAACCGATCTCTTGCGAGGGGACGGGGACCTTTTGCGTGGAGAATGTGCTCGTCGGCGAGGCGAGCCCGACCGTTTCTGAGGAGACTGGGATCGCCTCCGTGGCGACGCAGATCGTTTGCGCGGGGAAGGAGAAGGTTTCTTCCTAGGCGATGTTGAACGCTTCGCGCGCGGGCTGCGGGATCTGTGCCGACGAGGTGAGCGAGAGCGCCGGTGTCGGGGAGAAGAGCGCTTACGGCTAGGCGACGAGCGTCGTCCCCGAGGAGAAGAAGCGCGTTCACCTTCCCGACGTGTGGTGCGGCTTGGTGATGACCTTATGTAAGGAACAACAGCATGGTAAGCGATCGAGTGTTTCGCACAAATGAACGAACAAATGTCGTGTAGGAATAAGCAAATTGATGTTTCAGTCGAAGATTAAACAAGTGAGTTACTGACAAGATGCTCTTGCCGGTCTGCAAGCTTTGTTCCTACCAACAGAAACAATTTTTAAGCACGTGAGCCTTTCATAAATTCGTAACTCGTGTTCCCAGAGATGGCAGTTTTGTTTTCAAAAGTTTCACTTCTGCAAAACACTCGGTGGTTGTTAGTAAAAACGGTTATGGATGGGCAATCTACCTTTAGAAAAAAATTGGGAATGAGTTGATCAAGTTGTGCCGTGATAGGGACAGAAGGAGCACGTAGCGCTCTTAGGGCAACATTTGATCCTAGAACATACATAACATCCAAAAAGGAATGATCGGGTTACTCAAGATTTGATTACGATGAGGTAAAAAGTGAAGAGACGGTGTTCTTAATTCTTTCTCCTTGAAATAAATTTTGCCGATGGTCATCAGTAGAAAAACAGGTATGAATTAGAAGGGAAAATAGTACACATTAGACACGAATCAAAAATTCATTTGAAATACAGTGGACGTATAACATCAAGCGAGCGTTTTTAAAGAATTGCTATCAACCCAGATGCCTTTTTTTAATCGTATTAGATTAGATTATTAGTTAGTTTCAGCCTCCCTATCCTCAACAAATGAGATCCAAAGAGAGGAAGGAAGAAGGCACCATTTAGTATGGAGTTAAGGGAACGTGGAATCTATGCAGAAAGGGCATAGAAACAGTAAGATGAGAAAGAAGTTCATAAAACAAGATTAAAGTTGAAGAAGAAAGCAGTGGGTGTTGAAAAAAATAGGACAGCAGTGAACCGAAAAAAAGTTGGTCCATAACAAAACAAAAACCTATGTTACTTTAACAAAAAGAAAGCCTACCTAACCTTTGGCTCGGGCCCTCACATTGGCCCCCTGGAATTAATCGTATTATCTTTGATACATCAAGACATAAAAATTTAAGAGTATGTCGAAATACAAATACACGCACAATTCCAGAGAAGCTCAATAAGTAAAGGTTTGTAAGAAGCCGATGTGGCTAATAAGAATGCAGGACGCTCATAGGCCAAGCGAATCATGCTGAAACCTTGTTGGTTCACATGCTCGGCCCTCTCCGTACTTGAAAGAATGTATGTGGCAATTTTGAATAAGATAACTACTAGAAAAGAGGAAATAGAAGATTAGATTAAATTATTTGTTAGTTTAAGCCTCCCTATCCGCTACAAAGGCAATCCAAAGAGAAGAAAGAGGAAGGCACAATTTAGCATGGAGTTAAGGGAACGTGGAATCCATGCAGAAAATGTATGGAAATACTAAGTTGAGAAAGAAGATTATGAAACAAGATCAAAGTTGAAGAAGAAAGTAGTAGGTGCTGAAAAACAGGACAGCAGTGAACCGAAAAAAGACGATTCTTAACGTAACAAAAACATTTTATTTCAACAAAAAGAAGGCCTACCTAACTTTCAACTCAGGCCCTCACATTTTCCCCCTGGGAGCGCTAATTCCCATAGATACAATAGCTGTATCCCCCCGAGGGGAGAGGAAACAGAAATGCACCATTGTCCAAGTAGAAGCAAAAGGTGTTTTATTTTGCATACGATAAATAAAATATACGTACACATTTATACAGGGTGTTTCAAAACAAGAGGTATTAAGTTGCACACCAAGTAGAAAATGGCCAAATAAACACTTTTCCTTCCATGAAATTTTCCGAAAAAAATGGGTTTTTTAAGATATTAGTTATTTATTGTTTTAATGAATGAAATTCAGTGACACAATTACTCGCAATATTTATTTTGAATTTACATTACAAACACTTCTATTCTATGAGTTTACAATAATAAACTTAAGTTTTAGTGATATTTGGTAATAAAAACTTAGCAAGAAGGTTTTAGAATGTTCCAGATCATGCTACCAGGTTACTTCTTGCTTGTCTTGTTGGCACTGTTCTGTTCCAAAGAAACCACGACGCCGGGAACATGAACCGTTATCAAATGCTGAAGATTTGAAAATTGCATTGATGTAGGTGGAACACATTTTGAACAATTTTTGTAACGTAAATTCAAAATAAATCTTGCGAGTAATCGTGTTATTAAATTTCATCCTTTAAAACAATAAACTAATATCTCAACAACCAGAATTTCTTTCGGAAAACTTCATGGAAGAAAAAGTGTTTATTTGGCTATTTTCTACTTGATATGCAATTTTGAATCTCTTGTTCTGAAACACCCTATATATATATATGTATTCAATGGATTATTAGCTGCATTTTCTGAAACAGAACATCAAACACACTGAGAAAATATTGTTCATCCAGTGCATGCCACATAAAAAAGGCGAGTATTCGCGTAAAATATTTTTCAGTAAAAATATGCTGAAAAAACAGACCCCAATACATAACATCCTTTCATGTCAGACGAGTCGCCAAAAAACTCAAAAGAACCCTATAACATTTTCAGCACTGGGTTTGTCAAGCAACAAGAAACCTGCTCAAGAGAACATGACAATAGTGTACTTTTAGATAAGAGAGCGTTTTTCCCCAAGGCTGTGAAATGAATTACCTTCCTCACCAATACCCTCTCTCCACCGATGACAGATCGAAATTTCAGCTCTCCTCAACACACTCTAGCATTTACTCTCTGGATATTTGCTATTTAATACAGCCTTCCATCAACATAGACATCTCATTTTATTTGAGGCACACCTTTCTCACTCCACAAAATTTATCGTTAGAGAAACCAGTCGCTGCTATTTATTCTTTTCAAATAATTCCACTGCCGAGCACGTCGTTCGGGACTCGTTCCAATCCGAGCACCTGAACGTTCAACCTCTGTATCTTCACAGAATTAGGCCATAACATTTCTGTTTCACTTCTCGAGTGGCCCATATTTTATGCGATAATTTTTTTCATGTTTTAATTCCTGCACCTAAAATAATTAAAATAGTTACATACTTTCCCGCACAGAGACCACTGCATTTCATGACTTCCCACAATAACTTTCAAGCATACACTTTATTTTCTCTTACTTAATGAGCTAATTCTATTTCCACTCACAAGTCACAACAATATGAGAATTTTTTTTTTAAATGATTTCATTTTTTTAATTATCTTTCAATAAGCTGTACAATATATCTTCAAATATGTTTTTTTATTGTAAAGCTTTATCCTAACGTAATCGAAATTTTTAACTTCAAATAATATTTTCTATTTCTCAAAAATTCTTTCCCATCCCTGGTCAGGAACATTCGGCAGGTGACAATAACCGATGGACTGAAACGGTACAACTGGAGAATTTTACCTTGAAAGTGACAGTCTTATAATATACAAAACTAGGTTACACCTAAAACGTAATGCACAACGAGTCTCGATCCGATTCCATAGGTGTTGAAACACTTGTATAGGTTTCATTGATGTACAAGAAAGATTACAATGCTGGTACTGTGGTTTTAATGCGATAAAACATGCGCTGAGTTGGTCAAATTCAATTTAACCGCGTTTTCCAGAACTTCCATCAGTGTAAAGCTCGGTAAATATTTTCATATTAACCAAGTTTAATTACACAACGTTTAAGAGATATCCATTAGTTCTTGAAGTATCAAGCACGATTTTAAATTTGTGTAAGTACTGAAAAATTGCCTCGCCGTGTCATGTTTCACAATTTACAACTGAACTTGGAGTAAACCACTGAATATCTGCTCATACCGTCACAATAAGAAATCGACTCTTTACGACATGCGAGAAGTTTCAACTTCGAAATTAAAATTTCACCACTCACTAGACCAGCCTTTCTCAACTTTTCCTCGGCGTTACGTATCAATAAATAAGGCCGAAATTGACCTCAACCAGGAGTAAATTTACCGCTGGTTGAGAACCTTTACATTAGACTGACCTCCTTTCCTTGCGTTCGTCCCGAGAGCGACTCTGAGAAGACGTAGACGAAGCGGGAAGGGGCAGCAGAGGCGCCATGTTAGGTGTAGGAAGAAGAGCTTTGCCAACGTTGGCGGGGGCGACCCCCGTGTTGACGGAACTGAGGGGCGGTATAACAGCCCCCACCACGGGCGGCGTGGCGATCAAAGGCGACTTGATGGCCCCTCCCTCAAGCACAGCGGCAGAGACGGCCGCCGCCGCGGCCGCAGCTGCTGCTGGGATGTCCAGCGGCGGCTGCTTCTTGTCGTCCTCTCCAGCATGGCCGTTGGCGACCTGCTGCTTAGCGGCGGACTCGGGCTTGTCGGTCGCATGGCTCTCTTTGGTGTCCTGGCCAGTAGCAGAGCTGTCTTTTCCTTTCGGAGATTTGAGTTCCCCTGAGTCCTCTTTCCCTTCAGGTCTGATAAGAGCAAACAAAGGGAATTTTTCAGACCATAAATCTTATGTCAATAACATTAATTAAGCAAGATTAATTTGATCCGATATACAGCAACGCCTGCAGTTAAAATTAAAAACTAAATTAGGGAAGTCAACAGTTATACACGTTTAGTCCCACAAAAAACATTCTGCAAGAGTGCGCTGCTCCATCTGAAATCTAAAATATCTCTTGGATTTCCTGATAACATAAAACATTTACTCTGGCCTCCCACACCAGCTATGAAACCCTTCTTGAAAACGCGTCAAACCTACATCAAGAAGCCTTTCTGTGATGAAGAACAAAACATTATGCCTTTGCGCGTATCATTGCAACGATGTATGTTCCAAAAGAGCTCATTTGTAGCATTACTGGTAAGGATCATAATACACAAATTGCATCAAGTTTCTAAGAACCTGCTGAACAAAGTTTCTCACATTACTCGAAACTAAACCTGGATTGCGTGAGACGTAAGCTCAGGAACATTCATGTGATGTTCTGAGGTAATTTGTTTTAAAGTTATCTCTCCTGAGGACCAGAAAGAACACTGCCCAGTAAAATGTCACGTGCCCTATTGAAGATATGAAACAAAGTAACAGTTAAAGGGGGTTGGGACTGAAAGCGCTCAAAAACAGGGCATCTTCAGGCGAGCCTCACACTAAAGAACTTCTAAGGCACTGGAGGCAAAATTTCCAAAATTAAGAATACTGAACTAAGTTGCGATTAGATAAGACATCCGATTATTTACAATAAACTATTTCGTGTTTAGAGGTATGCATCCGTCGTAATATTTAATATAAACTGGCATGAAGTGCAATTAAATGCAATCGTATTAAATTAACTGATAATTCTTACCAACTGACGCAAATACCTATACATTGATCAGGAAGATTCTCAACCGCATCTACAGCAAGAAGAGGGGATGTACTCACTTGACATCGTCCTTCGCGGAGTCCTTTGAGCGCTCTTTTGAGCCGTCTTTGCTACCGTTCTCCTTGCGCTGATCCTCCTTGGAAGACTTCTCTTTCTTACTGTGACGGTCTTCTCGCCTGTGATCAGGAGATGCCGAACGATCTCGCCTCGACGACCGGCTGCTGCCCTTATCGCGACTGCGGCTGCGTCTGGGGGTGCAATGTTATCAGTCGCACTCTAGCTGAAAGTGGTGCCCCTGTAGAGATTCTCATCTCCTAGAATATTATGTCTCATGATGTCTAATTTTAAGGAGCCGTTTGGGTTGAAAATCCGAAAATTATCAATTTTTATCAATTATCAGGGTCAAGAAGGGCGTCAAGTCAAACACAGACCGATAGTTGTGCTAACATGCTTCTTTTTCTTCTTCCTAATGTTTTAAAGGAACTATGGGAAGCTGCAAGAGAAATCTTTCTGAAGAACTTTCAGAGGAAAATATCATAAAGCACAACAAAAAACTCATCATACACCTGAAAAATTATATTTTCCTAATCATTTTTCATTATTAAATTTTTTTTTCATTTGCTACTGGAAGTAAAATGATAATTAATAAGTAAAAAATCTCCAGTAAATACTCCGCCCATCTTCCCAGGATACTGGTTCTAAAGACAACTAATTCTGGGCAGATACCCTAGAACAACAATTCCTCAAGACTGTTTAGTTTGCACATAACTCAACAAAATTTACCTAAAATCAGTAATGAAATTTAAGACTTAAATGTAGTATTTTTGTTTCATTCACCAAAGACGTTGACGCTCATCATTCACACAAACTACAACTCATGACACACTAATGCGTTTAACAATCATTAGAAATTCAGGCTGGATGGAGAACTAACCTTTCACGCCGCTCCTTGTCTCTTTCTCTGTCCCTTTTCTCGCGCTCCTTCTGCTTCTCTTCTTCCTCCTGAAAGAAAATAAGACTTGTGTTAGAATCAAATATTTTCATCATTCTGATCTAATGTAAAACAAACAGTACCCCTACATCAAAATACAGAGCGAATTTACAAAGTGTTCCATTAAACACAAGTGAAGTGTAAAATAAATTTAAAAAATCAGTAAATAGGTAATACCATGAAGTTTTGTTAAATTTAACTGTTTACAAGCGCACGTGTTCGTACGTCGATAATGAGTAGTGTATTTTGAATTCTGTCAATGCTTGAATGCGTGGAAAATAAGTAGGAAGGAGCTTCCTCTGGGTTACATAAGTAATAGAAAGCAGGAAAGTTGAAGAAAGTTAGACTCTTATCATTAAAACGTACCAAGATTATGCAATACTAACCATTTTCTTCTTAAGCTCTTCTTTTTTCTGATCAAGGAAGAGCTTGGGAATGCCAGTAGGGTTGCTCTGGGCAGACACAAGCAGTTCCCACAGCGCTGACATGAAGAGCTTCGCGTTCTTACCGTCCAGAAAGCCCGTCATCATGATCTGCATCTTCTTTGGGTCAGGGTTCTGCAAGACAATTCACAAAAAAACATTTGAGACCAAGTAATGAAAGAAATTTACAACTATCAACGAAGCTCGGAACAGTAACACACGTTCATTCTGGAACTCAAGACAAGTACATTAGTATTAATACCACTACATTTGAAATTAAGATTCCACACTATCCACAATATGTGATGCTTACTGTGCTACACAACAACAAAAAATAAAGAGCCACGGACAGAACAGCCCAACATTTACGAGTAAATGAATGGTCTTTTTAACAACGAACTTTCCACGACTTCACCGTGACAGAAGGAACAATGAACAGCTGTTATGACAATGAAACATTCCACGAAATTGTCTCCATTCTTTCTATTCAGAGTTTCAACTGGACTTATAGCACCAACAAACAGCTCAGAATTAGTAAATAACAAACAAGTAAAAGATAAACTTGTTTATTCAAGTCTGAGGTCACCAAAGTTAGCCATTGACTGCACGTTGATCGAATTTTATAAGCATTAAGTGATGGAACTACACGACACTTAGTCTGAGCAACATGAACCTAATTGACAGTAAAATGCATACGTTCAGAAAGATACATAAAAGCTGTTGCATACCGAAGTGTGAGCGATAGACCAGCCAACAGTGTTTCACTAAATGGAAGTTGAGCACAAATCAACTTTGTTCTCTGAAAGGGTTCTCTCAAGAAGATTCATTGCAACACTCCAGAGAAAAAATTATTAGCTGAATAATTTTCGCATGCCTTTAGAATTCTGAAGGCTAAGTGCCAACTTTGACGCATCCTGTACACTACTGAAAACAATATTTCCAAACGCTAAACACTGACGACAAAAATATCGTATAATCATATGAATCAACTTCAACTTCTAACAAACAAATTTTGCCACACACCCTTCACTTTGGACATGATTGAAATTTTTTACAAAAGGCTTCGTTTCAGGCAAAATTAGGAAATTGGCGTCTATACAACTGTTAAATAGGAAAAAATCCCGGTTACCACGGTAGAACAAAGAAGTCTAGCCATCCTACTTCATTTCCACAAATTTCAGCAAGTTAAGAAGCGTTAAGAATACAATGACAAGCTTGAAGTGAAGACAAATGCCAACCTCATGATTTCGACACAAAACTGTCCAACAATTGAGCGAGAACAAACACCCGCAACGCAAAATAGACTGCTTAAATGTCCAGCGCCAAGCTTGAAAGTTTGTACATAAATGACGAAACATTTCTACTGACTCTCAATAATTCTTAAATGACAGTTTTAAAAGTCATTAAAGAATTTCCAGTTCGAAAAAATAAATTTGTGAATAGAAAAACATCAAAATCAAGCTTGCATGGGTGGAAAGAGATGAAAAGAAATAATTTAACAGTTCCTGCTAGAGCAAGTAGATCCAACAAAATATAGTCCAAGAATTAATGTTAGAACCTGGCGGAAAGGTAACGTAGTACTATGGATTTGCAGTCGATACGCATCAAAAGTGTGAATCTTACTTACACAAGTGTGAGTTTAATTAAAATTGTGAGAAGCTGATATTTTTGGAACAACCAATCAAAGTGTTAAGTGTGATGTTTGTGTCTCGAAGCCAGAGTAGCTCCAGCACTCTTGACGAAGGTCCTGGAGGAAGTTCAGATTGCAGAACTTGAACCGCGAGTTACCAGCTGCTGAAGTTGGCATAGCCCAGACAGCCGTAACGACTGTCCAAGACATGATCCCGCGATGAATAGAACTCCAACAGAGTTCTGGGTCACCAAGACAAAGTTGGTAACTCTGTTGATGTGAACTGCAGCAGTGTGAGTGTGTAGAAGAGGGAAGGAGGGAGGGTGGGAACGTGTTCATTGTGAAGCAGACCAAGGTTTGTGTGCACGCACGGTGTAGGAGGACGGGAGGGAGGGAGGGACAGTGTGGTGGTCGCCACTACGAGGTGGCAGCAGGTCGGACGACGCTGGCGACAAGCACTCTCATAAGAGCACTCCGAGAGAACACACAAGTGTCCTTGCAAGAGCACGGTGGAGAGGAAGCATACAGAAGAGATGCTCTCACTCGCGCACCGAGCACAAGCGAAGTTGCGGCCAAGTGGCGCAGGCAAGAAGCTACACCGCTCCAGGGGGGCGGTACGCACGATGTCGGGGAGTGAGAGCCTCACAGCTTTACATGCTAGATTTTGGGGAAATTTCATATCATCAGCTCACCAGCCTCAAAGATTGTTCGTTCTCTAACACAACCCCTAAAGATTTCTCTCTACTTCTCACCTACAACAAATTGTCCATATGATTTCCTTCAAAAGTTCCTCATAACAAAGACCTCTTCACTGTGGATTAAGGCACAATGAATAGGTGTTCAAGTTTGAAAACTTCCAAAAAAATCTGCAAACGATGATGGTCTTGCAAATGAAAAATCACCTAATACAACCAAATCTGTCACTTACAATCAGATTCCCAACATCCAAGTGATCAAAAATTCAATTGATACATTTTCAAGGACTTGAGTAAAATGTGGAAGCCAATATCTTATCTGACGCACATTATGTATTGTTAAAACTTCATCTGTAAGAGCGTAAAGGCCATCCAAGAACAAAGTAGGAAAGAAGCAGGACCACCTGGTCTCAAAGTCTATTTTGAACAAAATCACTAAAAATACAAGTTAGGACCGTTACCTTCTCAGACTCAAGTTGATTGAAGACGAAATCCACGACTACGTCATCGTCAACTCCGAGCATCTGGGTGATGCGCTCCGTGACCCATGGCTTGATTACGTCCAGTTTGATCTTGCTGATGTCAACCTGAAGTACAGTACAACATTCAAGTACGAAGAGGAACTACAAAATTCAGAAACAACAACACTTGCAAATTTTAAATCATTTTTTGCGATGATGACGTGCATGCACGTAATAAGTAAATTCATATAATTTGTAACACATATAGCTTAGATAGAATACTTCATGAAAGGTGGCAGTTGCTGGTTGTGTATGGTTAGCCTGCTAAACGTACGGAAGATTACCCACACACAATTAACTATGATGCCCGTTGGTAAATTAGAAAAAATGCTAGCCATTGATTAGGAGTGCCAAGCCTAACATGTACATCAAAGGCACAGTGCATAAGTAATTTGATGTGCAATGAGCCTTCATGTTTTTTGACAGACCTAACAATAACACAAGAAGAATTTATACCTTGACATGACTAAAAGTGGTCTAGATGACAAAGAAATTAACGCAAAAAATACGTTTTAATAACAAAATCAATGAATTCTTCAAGAAAGTATGGTTTTATTCTATGATTTCTCCTCAATAGGTTTTCAAGCATACATTGACAAAATCAACTGGTATAGTGTCAATGGAAGGCTGCTGTATTAAAAGAAGATATCTGACATGAAGTGCAGAGTAATTTTAGATAAACAATTCAGAAGATGATTGACTGACTTAAGAAACACTAATAGGAGAGTGATGTCAAATCGATTGATGCTTTCAAAAAGTTGCTTCAAATTCTAACGTCTACCAGTACTGTGACAAATTCAGAGGAGTAGAGTAAAAATGACTAGCTGAGTGCAAAGTGAATGAGAAATATCAAAAGTAAAGCAGCACATTTGGAAGCAAAGGTCTAGTTGTATTTAAAAAAAATCATGGATGAGCTCATTCCTAAGAAATTCCAATATAATTGTTGATTGATGTCACAAAGCACTCAAATGTGAAACACCAGTGTCCTATAGATGTTAAAACTACAACTTCAGGTAGGAGAAAGGCGTGGTTAAAATGTTCCCACATTTCCAAGCAAAAGAAAAAATGTCAAGAATTTAGGTAAAATAAAAAGTGCTGGTAGATAAGAAATGATGTAGCAGAAGGACAAAGACACACACAGACAATGACATACAAAAACCTCCTTGCAAATATCCTGTTCAGTTCAAACTTGACCAAAACCATAAAAAACAAGGATTAGTAGTAGAAAATGGCTCAACAAGTAATCAGAGCGTTTTTTAGAACAATTGTAATTTGAATCAACCAATATTTCTTTGAAATACAGGAAATACATTTCCTGTGTGACTCAATAGGCTAAGGTTGCAAATTCACTTGAACAGACTATTAGTTATTACTTAGGTCTCCCAAATAGGAATGGATTTATAGGCAGAGAAGTCATAATAATAAAAACTGTTCATTCTATTTGTTCGGACTACTAAAAAAATACGTTAAAAGACTACTCCTTTATTACAGTCACATTGTAATTATGTTTTTAAAATTATCTTCTGAAGCCAAGAAGGAATAAAGTAAAAAATAGAGTCAGTGAGGAGAAAGGCTTCCCTCGATCAACTTTTGCACTTCCATCTACTGTACAAACTCTCTTTTCTACTATTACCAGAGGAGCTGCTTTTCTCTGGTGACAATACCACACTTGCTCAAGCTAGACTTTGAACTAGAGCTTTCTTGTCCACAATATAATGCTTTATACTCATGCCAAAAGTGGACAATTATTCTACATTCTACATCCTATGTTATGCAAGACATGAAAGAATAATGTGACCCAGTGTGTATCTCTAAATTTGAAAGACAGCAGTAAATAAAATATTGTCTCAAACTAGAAAATGCTACTGTGCCAGCTGCTTATCACAACTATGCTCATCACAATGTTTACAAAGTGGATAATGCACAGAGTAACAGGATGTTACATCAAAATATGCTTCTATATTAGGACCAAAATTTATTATATGAGGAACACAGTAGTGATGCTGTCTCTTCGGCTCTAATAACAGGTGGTGGATCATTCTTCCTAAATTAAAGCAGTGGTGAACCAATAGGGGATATCAAGTACTACTGCAGAGAACAATCTCATAGTTTCTTATCACGAAAAACTCAATCCCATTAAATAAAAACAAACAATATTTGTCAAAAAATTTATGCAGTTTTCAGTTCCATCACATGGTTAGATTAGAATACAATTTTATTTAGCATCCTTACACACAACAATAGGGTTCTCAAAGGAGGATGGAGAGAAGCACCTTATAGCACGGGATTGAGGGAATGGAGAATCTATAAACATTGTGTGCTACCCCACATTTTGTAAATGAAAACATTAAAACCAGAGAAAACTATTGCAACAAGATAAACCTTTCACAAGTATGAACTGGATGTTGAAAAACAGTATGGAGAAGTGAATAAAAAAGATAGTTCCTATTAACCTAATTCTATTTTACCAAAAGGAAGGCCTACTCAACCTTCAGCTTGAAACATCACATCTTTGGCCTGAATTAGTGCTCCCCATACAAGTAGCACTTTATGTTGAGAATTGCTCATGCATGAACAATCATTTGGAGTGTCATCAAACCTGCCAGTGTGCATACATGTACAGATACATCTATCAACTGTAAGCTAGATGCTACTAGTAATGCTTAATAACACAAAATAATTTGCCTACACTGATCAGCAAGACCTGCCCTCCCTGATTTGTATATTGCAATGACTAAGAGGCAGCACAGCTTTGAAGAATAAACTGTAGAGCTGCGTAAGATAAGTTTTCAATGAAATATTTTTTGTCACAATGTTGGCATCCTACAGGGGTATTTTCAATAGGAAGTTATAATGTGGTACCAAACTGATAAACAGCCTTTGATAGCATTTCACTGAATTTCAATACACTGCCTTGATCACTTCAACAATATCTAGGCTCAATCTTACCTCAAACTATACATTACATGCCTACCAAAATACTTGGCAACTAAGTTTCAAACAAAAAGAACAAAAAATAAGCATTCTCATCTAAGAAAAAAGGTAAACTTAACACATGGAATGAAATCTGAACCTTTAAAAAATGCAGTCCAATTCATCAAACAGACAGCTAACATTTCATGCAGTTGAGTTATAACTTATTATTAGTCTCCATTGATTGCCTGAGTACTATGTCTAGAGATCATTAACAGATGCACTACATGTGAGAAGGTGGTGAAACGTGTTAATGAAAATCTAAATTTAGCAATCAAAATGGCATCATTCAGAGGCAGAGGATTTTGGGCAAAATTTTCAAACCATTTACATTTTTACAGCAGCACAAGAAGTGCGAAAGTTCATTTTTTGCAGACTTAGCTGTGCTATGTGCTACTTTTTGTGGCCAAAATCTAGTAAGTTTGAGCTTTTAAGAACAAAATTTGAGCACTTAACAGAGCCAAATCCCAATAACAAATTATGCAGTCAACTGATTTGCTCCAAAGATGTTAATGGTTGGGAAATAAAACTCTTAATGAATAAGTAGTCTCTGAAGAACTCAATTTCAGTTCAGTGATTAGAAACTTACCTTTTTTGCAAGGCAATCTGAAAATTTCATTTCTCTCATGAGCTTCTTCTCTTTGTTGCTGAAGCGGTTGTCCTGCTCGGCAGACGTGCCCTGCAAAATTACCAAACATGTCACTTGCTGCAGAAATTTAAAAATATTTAGAATGAGTAAATTAAACATTTCAACTTTAAAAACACCAGAATGAAAACTCTAGTAACCAGAATTTATCACAAGAAATTATTTCCTTAATAAAGCTACATTTACTAAAAATGCACTGCACAAACATCAAGGAACAACTCATGCAGGTGTATTTGAAAATTCTATCCCTACTTTTATATTCTCCCATCTCCTCCTCTACAATTACTGGACCCCTTGGTTGTTCCTATCCACTATCTGTGATTTTTTCAGTCAGCATCTATATTTTGTGTGTGTTGAATAAATTTCATAATAAATGCTTCAGTCAAATTTTTGCTCATCTAATAAATCAATATTAACTACTTGTGTGCACAACTCGTCAAAAATGACGGAATTCAATACCTTTCTTGAACAAATTTTCCAGATGGGGATGACAAACAGATATTTCCATCCTAAAAGTGCCCATGACAAAAAATATTCTTGTAGTTGTGCACTGGTATCACAGATAAGGTCATTATAACTATCCCTATGAGCATGACAGAAATGGAAAAAGCTGGCTCCAAATAAATAAACCAAGGGTATTGTTAGGTAGTAGCAGGACCCTTGGAAATTCCATGGTCAATGTCATCGTTAAGCTAGGTGAACCCTTGAAGAAATTTCGTCAACATTACCTAACCTAAGCTAATCTTACCTATCCTGATAAAATGTCAAACATATCAATGCATGTAAAGGCCATAATTAACTGTTACACTGAGGAATTCGGTATCCATGACCCCACACACTCAGATGAAAGCTCAGATGAAAGACTAAGTAACTAAGAAAGAATCAAGCTGCCTGATTTCTTCTTTTTGTTCTTCAGATAGCACAGTTTTAGCTTTTCTTTTGCGTTCTCTGTCATGTCTTCTTCTTCTTCTTCTTTCCTGAAGTGTTTCCATTTTATTTAGTTGGAAGATTTGCACACATTCAAGATAAAGAAATTTCTGAATGTTTGTAACTGCAAAACCTTTGATATTTAAATGTAACCAGTATCCATTATACCAAACAAATAAAATTACATCCTGTTTCTCAAGAAGCGGACACCAAACAAATATAAAAGTATGTAAATTACACACAATGGGTATTATTAGGTTAGAGATAGCTTTACAAGCCATCCCAGTTTTAAAAATTTACAAACCATAGTTTCCATTAGCTGGTAAAAGGAATGTAACACCCTGCCTTAATTCAGAAAAATTGGAGGCACCAAGCTATGAAGCTATGGTCGTAAGATAATTTATGCATAAATATTTGGTTTGTTTCTTCGACTTGAGTCATGTTTGATCTTTTGTCTTCCATTGGTTCTTTAATACTGCTACTTTGATATTACCAACTATCATGATTTTGCTTAACACATGTTACTCCGCTAAACAATTTTTTTTGACATTTTATTTTTCTAGAGCCAGAGTGTGGGTAGTTTTTTTAATTTTTTTTGTCTTTGAATTGAATTAATACAAGGGTTAACAATTAGAAAATTTATTTTCTCTGTGTGCGTAACATTTTCTTGCATTTAAAATATAACACGACATGACAATTTGTACCTCCCTTCCACAACAGGTAGCTGTCAATCTTATTTTCTTTCTTTGTGTTCTCTTTCTTTGTTCAATATAAGCATTTTTATGTGAGAGACTACTATATTGTCTCATAAGGAAATCTTCTATACAACATGAACAAAAGATTTCATATCTTGTGTCCGAAGAAATTTGTGCTCTGGAATACTGCAAATGCTACGACAGGCCTGCATATACACTTCGATTCTCCAAAAACAACTGCGTCGATCATCGTACTTGAAGAGATATTTCATTGCGGGTTCCCAATGGATGCAAGTATGCCCGATCTGCGCAGAACCTTCTAGAAGCCTAACATCTGGATGAACCTCCACAATACAACACCGTCGTCTCAAACACATCACATCGACGTCCTTCATCAAGCGCCCGATGTCGCCATCAACTACCATTTAATATACCCTTAATCTGCAATTCTTTTATTTATAGGAAAATTTATTGTATTAGAGTATTGTCACAGGAATTCATGTTGGTTATTGATTTAATTAGACTTATTTCCATGTACGTTAGGATAATTTTTATATTTCGTCACATCGATATATCAAGAGCGGCTACTCTTGGCAAGCATGAGAGAACTTAGTCAAGTCAGTAGAGCAACAGACACCATCTAAGCCATAAGTGTGTTTCAGGTCTCGCTGCCCTTGCCCATAGGGTGCAGGCTATCTTACTCTTTGTCATACTAGAATAGAACTGCCGAGTGGAAATCAAACATAGACTTGGTGCAAAAGCCATTCCACGTCATACCACTTCCTTGTTAAAGTGCCCGACAACCAATCTAGCATCTATGGCACTTCCATGTACCGACGTACCAGGCCGTCATCCCAACAATGGCATCTAAAACGCTTCCCGACGCTGACAAATCCGACACATCATCAGCCTCTCCATCAAAGATGAGTTTTTCCTGCCATTCGGTTACCATTGTCAACCCAACCGCAATTAATATCCTCAGGTTGTAGTTTTGATTTTATATAGCCAGGGATATTTGTATAAATTTCTATATGTGTCAAAAATAGTTATTAATTAGTGTCGAATTGACGCGTACGTTAAATTGATATTTTATAAGTAAATCTCCGTCTTGGTTACGACTGTATCAATACCCGTGTTCTAAAAATATGAGACGAGGCATGGAAACACATTACCATTGTTCGATCATTCATAATAAATTTCTGATTAGTTGCTCCTCCGGAACTGGTGGCAGCGTAGCTATAAATCTATTAAAATCATGGCAAGGACAAAGAAGTCATGTCTTGATAATAAAAATATCTCAATGTGACATAACCAAATGTCACACCTAAAGAAATAAGTCACATCTCAAATTAGATCACAACTATTTAAATTAGATTCACAAATTAGATTTAAGCATTTACTACCCCAGTCCTGCTAATATTTATGGGTGATGACCTTTATTGTGTTAATAACTAAAAGATCCAAGAAGTGGGTTCAGGCTCTGTGGGGTCGGCTAATAATAAATTACTAAGTACCCAAACGTACATTAACAGCTCAAGCACGCAACGGTTTCTGCTGTCTGAATGACAGGAACTGCTATGGAACGCAAAAATTTAAAAGTTGAATAACTCAAAAATAACGCATCAGCAAGCAGAATGGCATTCTTGTAAAACATATTTAAATGTGTTCCTTTAGAGATCCTTGGGAACAGAATTTTTAATTTCTGTGAACGGATTAGACTGCATACTGACCTTTTATTTCAGCAAAAAGGAAGCCTACTCAACTCTCAGCTCAGGACCTTATAATTTCCCCTTGAGAGTGCTGCAATTAAGCAATTATCACAACCAAATCAACAGTCAATTTTTCTAATTGTAGCTTGTAACTGTTCATCAAAAATTTCCTGATTTTCAAGAAAAACCCATGAATATAGGCATCAGCGAGCAGAATGTCATTCGTGTAAAACGTTTTTAAATATGTGATTCTTTGGAACGGAATTTTTAATTTCCGTGAAAGGCCTAAATTCAATATTGACCAACATCTATTTATAGGGTCACCAATACTATAATTAAACCCAGAAAAAGTATACTTTAACAGGGTTTCACAATAATTGGACATGCCAACATGGATAAAAAAAATTTCTCTAATTTAACTGACTGAAAAATATTTCAAAGAAAAAAGGTGGACTACTGTATGGAACAGACCTCTCTGCATGACAGCATAATGAACACTCCCATTTTTCCAGTATCAATTAATTTCATTTTCAAAATTGATATTTTGACATAGCATAAAAATGTAAATGTAAATACATAAAGCAAAAAAATAACTAGCAATCAAGCTGAAAATTAAACTCGGAAAACAGTTTCAAACCTGATCTATTTAATTTTAAATACTGGAAGCCGTTAATGACAGAATATATCATCACGGCTACACTTATATATTTTATCTCTAAACATAATTTAAGTGTAAAAATATTAAAAACAGTAATTCATACATATAAACTTACGCGAAAGAAGCCCGCGTCGGACATCTTTGCGCGCTGTCGGCAATTTACTCGCTTTCAACGACGAGATGATCTCGAAGCTACCTCTCAAACACTATGTTCTAAATGTGTCTGCATTGCCTGCAACAAAGAAAACTGTAGTTAGAGACTTTGTAAACATCCAAACCTAATTAATTCACGGGAGGAACACAATTGCTTTTCAAAACTACATCACGAGCTCAATACACTACTCTCCGACTCAGTACTCAGGGCGTTCAGAACGTGTGACTGTGAGTTTGGTCGTCAAGCTTCAGGCTCTTACGAATCTTCATTGATGTCATGAAGCAAATTGAAATTACCCTAACACAATGATTATTACATGACAAGCATTCATAAAATCATTTTTACCTTGTTGGAGATGATAAAAATAAGTAAATGGCATAATTTTATGTCTTTGATGAAGTCAGAGTTCGAAAAGTTATCCTTCATTTAACGCATTGGCGAGTAAATTCTGAAAAACACGCACGCGAAAACTAAATTCAAACAATTTGTCACATATCAAACTCTTCTGAATAATTGTGAGTTCAAGTCCTTGAGAAATAATCTTATAGAGTATATATCAATATAGGGTATAGAACGCTCATTAGCACACTTGAAGAACAGCAGCTTAGGTATTAGGAATAACTTTTTGAAACTATGATGTGTAAACTACTGTACGCACATATAAACAGGTCATTAAACAGAATTTGCTCACATGATATATGTGTTTTAAAATATAGATAGATATGAGTATTATATTTTTGTATGTTTCATATAAATGAATTCATATGTATAACAGTATATGTGATTTCAATTAAGAGAGGACACTCTTTCTGGAGAACCGGAGTGCCAAATTTCGACCTCTCCCGCAAACTCTCATTTGAACTCAATGTTTCCCCCTAAAAATAGGGCAATTTTGAGACAGCTCTAATTTCTAACCTATTGCAGTTAAAAATCTAAATTTGGTTTCAATTTAAAACTAATACCTTCTTCTAACTGGTCAAATGACTTGGTGTTTTCTTCTCTGTGAGGAAGAGGTAGAAGCAGCCTCCCCACTGTGCGTTCCCTTCTTTAGAAAAAACTAATTTTGAGATAACTCTAATATCTAGCTTATTGCATTTAAAAACCTAAATTGAGTCTCAATTCAAAGCTAACACCTTTTTAAAACTCTTCAAATGACTCAAAAATTATTTTAATAAGTAGAAGGGGTAGGGGAAGAGCTCCCTTTACCCTGTCGCAAATCCAGCCTTGCTCCTTACTAAAGTCCCATGCCAGACAGCCAATACCTTGCATAATTAGGGACTAGGTCATAATTTATATCAAAACTGGCCTAAAAAGTAAGAAACGCTAACTATTTATGACAAGCGGGGCAATGGTGGG
>JACJUY010005716.1:5517-37532 GCA_014220935.1 Platorchestia sp. MABIK | reverse complement strand
AGACGATCTTCACGATGATTCTTGACTACCGTTGACTTGCTGTTGTCACCAGATCTTCTTCTCAAACTTCCGACGAATTTCTTTAACTTCTTCACTTCCTTGGTAAACAAATTCTTCCGTGGGTGCGTAGTTTACTGGCCACCAATGTGCCCTCGTTGGTGATTACTTGCGGAGAGACAAAGTCGGAGACGTTTTTAGAGGTGTTTTACTGAAGGAGGTTCGAGATCGAAAGCGACATGACTAAGATGTCAGAGGCTTATAAAGCCTCCGAGGCGCTTGGGGTAGGAGGTGCGCACAACGATTATAAAAAGTGTTTGAACTGCGGAGGTCTTCACAGAACCTTTGCAGCTGGCTGATCTGTAAGGAAAAAAGCAATAATTTACAATTCATTTACCACAAGTGATACAACAATAGATTGTATCTTAAGTCTAGTACAATGGACATATTTGAGTATCGCTACTTGTGGGCCCGAATAAGTTCAGCGACTTCTAGGACATCCTATAAATAGTTAATTTGAGCTAGATGGGGACAGTATATTCAATATTTCAATAAAAATGATTAGGAGCATGAGATCTAAATTATTATCATGGTAGATTACCTTATCAAGGTAAGTCGTATCAAAAGAAAAATGAAATTGATTTGAATTACCTTATATGATTAATATTTCGATTGGAAGAGGGATTCAAGATTTGTTTTTAAAGCTTTTTAAGAACTTTTTTCACGGATCTCAGCAGGGATTGCATTCCAATTCTTAGTTCCTATGAAGAGGATACTGTGTTGTGACCAAGATTTTGAATAATAAGGAAGTGTGAAGTTACTTCTTTTTCGTTTTAAATGATCATGATGACCAGTTTGAGCAGTTAATAATTGTTTGAGTTCTCTGTCGCCATCATCAGTTAGTATTGTATATATGAAATTACATATGGAGAGGTTGTCAAAAAGCTTGAGTATTTTTAAGTTTTTGAGGGAATCATTTGTGTGAACATTAAATTCTAATTTCATTACCGCTCAAATGGCTCTTTTTTGCAATCCAAAGAGCAGATTGGTTTTATTTTTATCAGTTCCGTGCCAAGCTTCTATCTCGTATTGTAGATATCGTGAAATGATCGTTCGATAAAGTATTTTTAAGGCTTTTCCAGGTAGTTTTTATTCCTGTATGAAGGATTCCAACGGATTTTGATAATTTAGTACTGATCGATGTGCAAAATACTCTTTGAAAGAGAGAAAGAAAAAAATAGAAAAACAGTTTATTTCCAATAAAGATGGTACAAAAAGGTCACATATCATTGGTTTTCAAAATATCTTAAACTAAATATACTTAGATGATACATATACACTTGAGTATTGTAATACACATGTCACTAGTCGAAAATAAAATTTTGAGGGCAATGTACTCCTAGTGTCGCTTAATCTACATTTGATGATACATGTAATTTTAATTATAAGAGACAACGGAATTTAACTGACGATGCATTTTCATTGTGGGGGGAAAACACTTTGACAGTTTATATGTACATGACATAAAGCTTTGAATTTCTTGACGCCAGGAAATAATATTACAATTGATCGTTCCGGCAGATGTTCAAAAACGTCATTTCAAGGAAGCATGAAAATTTTTTTTAAATAAGCATGAATACCACGGAAATTACAAGTTTTGTATTTCAAATTAAAAAACAATTTACACAACGGTCATTAGTCGGAAAGCATTTTATTTAAATATGAATGGATGATCACACAACAAATTTATAGTTTTTTACGTGAATGCTTTACAATAATAAGGGATGACGAGTTAAGGGCCGTTTACACAAGGGACATTTCGGCTGTGAGACGCGACACGTGTATACGAGGCTCACCACTGAGGCTCATATTTGTGTGTGTGTGTGTGTGTACGAGGTTCCTATTCGCTCTGATCGAATTCGTAATGCGCGACACTCAAGAGCCTCGGAACAGCAGTGGCAAATAGGAAACTTCGTATAAACACACAAATATGAGCCTAAGTGGTGAGCCTCGTATACACGTGTCACGCCTCACGGCCGAAATGTCCCCTAGTGTAAACGGCCCTTTAGGTAATGTTACAAGTTGAGAGTGAACAGAGAAAAAGACCGGTATCTCTAGTTAAAATGCTAGTTATCAGTTTAGTACACACATATGTGCATATAAACATGTAAATATATACACATAAACATGCACATCCATACCTACACACAAACATACACCTATCACGCACACATATACAAATACATATCTAGTTTCGATGTCAGTTTTGAATGCCAGATTTTTATCTAATATAATGCCTAGAAATTTACAGGAGTTGGTTTCTTTAGTTTCACCGAGTTTATTGTGTGGAATGGGCACATTTCTCGTGTTCGAGATTATAATGTATTTTGTCTTATCGATATTGAGGCATATTTTATTGGCTTTAAGCCACATTGAAACATTTTGCACTTCAGTGTTTATGCTCTCTGAATCTAAAATTGGATTTTAATTTGGAAGAACCGCGGAGAGCGTGTTGTCGTCGGCAAAAAGTATGAATTTAAAGAATGAAGTAGAATTGACAAAATCGTTGATAAAGATCAAAAAGAGAAGAGGCCCGAGGACCGACCCTTGCAGTTCTCCATGGTTGATTGTCAGCAATTCCGATTGTGCATCGTCAATGCCAACATATTGCTTTCGATTTGTTAAGTATGATTTGAACCAATCATGTGCAACTCCTCTGATGCCATAACAGTGTAGTTTCGACTGTAAAATGTTATTGTCCACGCAATCGAATGCTTTTCGAAAGTCAAGAAATACTGAGAAAACAAGATTTTCTTCATTTTCATTAGAATATAGGTATTGTAAATGATTTAATACAGCTTGTGTCATCGATTTTTTAGAACGAAAACCGTATTGTTTGTCTAAGTGAAATAGGAATACACTTTTTTAAACACAATTTTTTAGAAAATTTGCTAATAATTGGAAGCACAGAGATAATTCAATAATAATAATGAATGCAATTTTTATCACCATTTTTAAAAATAGGGGTCACTCTGGCAATTTTGAGGGAGTTGGGGAAGATACCCTTAAAATGTGATTGATTGATAAAATTAAATATGAACGGTGCTATTATATCAGCTACAGCCTCAAGAACTTTAGCCGAGAACGTCTTTAATCCATTTGATTGATTTTTCAAGTTGTTTATGCACGTAATTATATCGGAGTGATTCGTTGGCGTAAAAAAGAAAGAGTTGTGTTCACGGGCAGGGTCCATGCATTGCAAGTGGCCTGTAGGTTCACTAGAAACACTATCAGCTAGATTTTTCCCTATGTTTACAAAAAAGTTGTTAAACATTGTTGCAATATCTTTTTTCTCGTGAAATTTTACATTTTCTTGAACGATGGACTCAATTGTTTTCGTATCATAATTATTTGGTTTATAGCATGAATTAAGCAGGCGCCAAGTTTTTTTAATATTTGTTTTGTAGTCAGTCAATTTGCGCGCAAAGTTGTTTTGTTTCGATGCTCGTATTTGATTCGTCACATGATTCCTGAATCTGTTATACGTTTCTTTAGATATTCGTCCTTCGTATAATAAGGCTAGGTACGCTTGATGTTTCTTTATATTGATCACGATATCTTCGGTAATCCAGGGCTTTTGTCTATCTTTCAACGTAATTGTGGGGGTAATTATTGGACAACATTGGTTGTATGCGGTCGTTATAATTTCAGTTAAATTTTGTATTGCTTCATCAATGTTAATCGCATTATTGTTCTGTTGATAGATGTCCAATGATGGCATTAATTCTTCTAAAACAGTTCGCATTGTTCCCAAGTTATATTCGTTTACACAACGATAGGAAAAAGTCTCAGCATGGGGGCTGGTACAAGGACTATAAACATTTTTCTTGATGAGAAACACCGGGATATGGTCAGATAAGTCAGAAATTCCTATTCCGGTAAGAAAATCAGTTGGATCTAATACGAAAATATTATCGAGCAGCGTAGCATGCAGAGTCCAATGGAACACGTGTAGGTTTCGAGATGATTGAAAGGAAGGATTTAGACTAAAAACCATTTATGAAGTTTAAGACTTGCTCACAGCTTTCATATTTTAGAAGATTGTAGTTGAAATACCCGCAGATTATTATGTCATTGGAAAGAGACTTGTTAAACTGTGATATTATGCTGTGAAGCTCGTTCAAGAAAGATACATTACAGGCTGTTGGAGGCCTATACACAGTTCCAAGTATATCCGCTTACCATTTTTCGTTAGTTCTATAAAAAGAGTCTCAATTTGTTCACGATTCATAGTTGCACTTATAATGATTTTCGAAGGTATGTATTTCGATATGTACGTACTGAATCCTCCGCCACGTTTATTATTACGGAGTGAATGATGGCCATTTGTAGTTTTGTATTTGAATCAGGTCTTTAGTTGAGTCATCCAGCCAACTTTCGGTGAAACTAAGAACATCAATATGCTGTTCAGCTCAGTGATAGTACAAGATATTTCATATATTTTCGAATAAATGGACCTAAAGTTCCAAAATAATGGCAAAAAATCATTGCAGATTGTCCCTATCGATTCATTGAATTTTTTGATGATGTATCGCAATTCTTAGTTTCATTTAGGTTTCGCTCAAATGATTGAGATCTGGCTCAATATTATCAAATATATCAACATGGTCTGTGACTGCCTCAAACAAGCACTAGGTGTGGAAGGTTCAGAAAGGTCCACGGATGATGCAAAACTTGTCTTAAACAGCCATTTTGAATACATAAAATTTCCTGTTGGGAGAGAGGTGCAGTTAGTACAAAAACAATACAAAAAATTTACAGTTTTTAGACGTTAAAACCTAAAGGTGATGCAGAGTGCAAATCAGAAAATAAAGACGCAAAAGTTAGGTCAGAACTGCATCATCGGCACAAGCAAACATATCTCAGTGAACACGGGTAATACTTCAGCGGCCCAGCCAACACATAAATTATAGGCGAGTCTTCGCACAATTTTCATAACTGCATCCCAATGGCACACTCAGATATTAGCCGTCAACCTAATGAGACACTTATAAAATACTAAGGTCAGGTAGTACTCTAGACACATGACCAATCAGGTAGACGCTAAATTGAAGTTACACGGCCATTCCTATATTGACAATGCTCTAATAACTTGAGATGTCTCTGACTCAATATGACCAGTCACAAAGGTCTAGTAATTCAACAGCACCACCTGGACATAATTATAACACATACATCTACAAAGGGGTCAATAGCACACTTAGGCACATCAGTACAAGTAAATAAATTACGAAATGGGAATGAACACAATCTTGTAGGACACGCACAATCTGCTAGGTAATCCAACATAGCCCTCAGTCAAGCCAATATCACTACATCAAAATGGGCAAATTTTATATACTCAATGTACTGGCCTTCAGCAAGTCTAGTGAGGAATTACATGACTCTAGAGCTCAACAACCACAGCTTTTATCCGTTAAAGCAAGTATTTATACAACACAGTGTGCATAGATCAAAGTAAGCTAATCAATCTAATCCAAAATTCCATGAGTTAGCAAGAAAGTATCACCACACAGATCAAAAACAGACTTGACAATTAAAACAATGTGTACAAAACTATTAGTAAGAGTCATATAACACTGACACAATGAATGAAGAATCATCAAGTGCGTAGAACATGTATGAGCAACACAGAGAAGCTGTGGCAGCATAAATTCCAACCCAACCCCATTTGAAGTCTTCCAGCTTTCAACGATTCTATTCACTAGCTGGAGGTAACGCAGAATAAATCTACAAACACAATGGTACAACTTGGCCTATATCACTGAATATTAACACACTTACACTTCCTTCTCTAGTCTCTACACGATACACTTCACATAACTGGCTGCCTATGCTCCGCTGGCAGAGTTTAAATACCTAACGTCCGGAAGTGAGCGTTTCCGGAAAACGAGCGGGTTTGCGGAATGGTTCTTCCGAGATTCGAAGGTATAAATTTTCTATCGCTGTTTGAAAATATAAATTTTCTAAATTGCTGCGAAGGCAGCACATGGTCAGTCATTAAAATTAACAAACAGTTAGTAAAATGTGACGTAAAAAAGAGATAAAGACTACAGGGTCAAGATAAAAAAAAGACATTCTTTCTTATAATTAAATTAAAAAGTAAAGAGAAACAAAAGCACATAGAGATTTTTGGTCTAAATTGTCTAAAATCTAGGGCAATTTCATAAGGAGAGCGCAAACTCAGTCAATGAGCGGGAACATCAGGGATCATAAATTACGAATAATGTAGTTACAGGGCTGTCGTACCAGTGGTATCTGCATATAACACACAAGGTATAGCATAGGACGAAATGGATTTAAATCGAGGTGACGGCGACGTTATTCAACATAAAGATCTTGAGTATCTAAATTATTTCAAGATTTAGTAACACATGTTGTAACACATAATTTAAGCCTGAGCAGCAAATTCGATATGAACATACGATAGATAAAGAAGAAAGAATAAAGAAATTAAAAACAATTCAGTAAGTAAAAAATCTAAGTTACAAGTTCGATGTAGGGGCCTTGAAGAGGCAAAAAGGCGATTCTGGCAGAAAACAAAAAGAAGTCATGTGGACAGAGATCAAAATATTAAATCCAGTACACTAGTCCACAAAAAAACTAATTACAAACAATTTCTTCTGAGGACTTGCCGACATGTTGCAGCAAATACTGGTCAAGTGCTTCGGGCATGTTGACGGTCTGAGGTCTTGGAGTTGCGTATCCAGGTATCTTCGGAGAGTAGATGTTAATATTGCCATCCAGACTTCTTGCGAGTTCTATTTGTTCCGGAAATTTTCGTTTGGCCAATCTCAGAGTGTACATGATATTTGCTCGCGAAGGTATGAGATATTCATTTACGTAGAATTTCGGTTTAGTCACACGGCAGGCTGTCAAAACTTCTTGCTTCTTTTCGTATTGTCGTAGCTCAAAAGTAATATTTCTCCTATCTACGTTTCCAGGTGCAGGTTTTTTCCCCAACCTATTCGCTGTAGTGATGTCAGAGTTACTTATGTTGATTTTGATTTGGTCTTTCAAGAGCTTGCACACAGTTTCTTTACAATCTTCTCCAGAATGTGATTGCGGTAGTTCCCTTGAGATAACCAGAGTGCGTTTTGTGTTTTCCAACTCTTCACGTTCTTCTTTCCTTTCTAATCGGTTCAGACGAGAGACGATGCTATCTATCTTCTTATTTTGCTTCTCTGTCATTGCCTTTTGATTAGATTCTTTTTTCGTTAGTGCTTCAATCATCGTTTTCAAGTCACCAATTTCGCTTTGAAATTTTTTCATTACTGAGTTGAAGTGATCAATTAGGATAAAGACTACTTGCTTACTCTGTTCTGGCAGTTTTTGTACGTCAGGAGAGCCAAGCTTCAGCGTACTCTCACTGTTGTTCTTGCTTGAGCTTCTTGCCGCCATCTTGTGAGAAGGGAGACACTTTAAAAAAGAAGATGGGTTAAGTGCTTTTTATGAGAGAATATCGCACTTTTTTGTTCGATTTTTTGGATTTAGGTTAGATGAAATTTGCTCCTGGATCCTCATGGTTTGAATGAGCACTCTTTTGGGTTAGAAATGCATGTTAATTAACCAATTCAGGCACTTTGTTTCGGAGCAAAGACAAAGAACGTCCTCACTTCACGGAGTAACTGTGACACTTCACTATGACACTTTTCACTGTGACACTTTTATGACTAGAATAAAAGACAAAAAGAACGCACTTCAAGACAATGGGAAGAAAAAGCCCTACAAACCTACTCTCAAAGTGCAAGAACCGCAACTATCGAATCAGTGGTACCCAAACACACACTCACCTTGACAAAAAACATACAAATCAAAATACTAACCCTATTACTTGAAGCACACGTTACAAGCTTGGCTGGAAAGAAAGGATTTGCAACACTTCTCTCAAGAAACCTAAAACGTGACTACAATATTGATGCAAA
Source organism: Platorchestia sp. MABIK (assembly GCA_014220935.1). Classification (NCBI taxonomy): domain Eukaryota; kingdom Metazoa; phylum Arthropoda; class Malacostraca; order Amphipoda; family Talitridae; genus Platorchestia; species Platorchestia sp. MABIK. The sequence continues at coordinate 29,550 of JACJUY010005716.1, read as the reverse complement.
ATTAGAAGACCGTGAGTCCAAGGCCATATTTAATTTCGTCTATCAAAATTCACCCGATCAAGACTTCTACATGGACGATGAGAGCAAAGGAATAGTAACAAACACAGACATCCAGTCAGAAGATGACTCTGGAGAAGAGATGGAATCCAATTTTGAAGAGGACACATGAACCAGACCTGAGATTCACCCACTCACTTCATCTCAGGCTCACCCTCAACCACACATCGAAACGCCGATAGAACCATTTCAAACTGCTAAAGAACTACAAGAACTTGAACCACCATCGGATCCTCGAATAAAGAGGAAAATCAGTGATCTATGTGGACCTACAGACAGGGAGAGAGAGCACTCGGAAATCAGACCAATACCAGTTCAAATTTATCGCAGTGCTATGTGACAAACAGCATATTTCCCCAAACCCAACTCAAAAATGGTATATTTATGAATTTAGCACAGAAGGATTTCGGTCTAAATTTCACAGTACAAGTGGCAGACTCAAGGTAAATACTTGAATTGATCAGAACGGAGAGACTAAAACTTTTCGGCACAAAATACACATTCTCAACCACGACAAATTTCTACGGATACCCAAACATTCCTCTACAAGCACAGCAAAAAAATCGAAGCCTGAAGCATGCGTTCATTGAATATTTTGCAGCACAACGTCAGCACGTGGAACAACAACAAAATCACCCTCTCGAACATATATAATCAATTCGATCCAGACATCATTCTCCTGAACGAAACAGCCGTAACAACAGGATAATCACTCAAATTTTTTAACTATAACATTTTCACTGTTAATCACGCAAACGAACGCTACGCTGGAGCAGCACTGGGAGCCAGAAAAAATTTTTAAATACAAAGTGATTGACAATTTCCACTCAGACATGATCGCAGTAACGTTAGAAACATTGGAAGGTCCAATCACAATAGCCACTTTGTGCACACACAACCTTAAACTTAAACACTCTAATAAGGTCAGGCATTTGTTCCCAAATGGGCCCCTTTTTCCGACTTACATTAGCGGACATCACACCACCACTCCCGACATAATGTTACAGAGTAGCAAGACATACATGAACACATACCTTAATTAAAGCGGGACCCTTAACTCCTTTATATCACAAACCATTTCTGATAAAAATTTCTGCAAACCCTATACAAATTCCCATACAACCAAGAAAATGCTTTCACAGAGCCAACTGGCATGGATACAGGATTTACGACGGCTCTCACAATTTATAGACACTAATCCCACTTCAGAAGAAATAGATAAGGCACTGGAAGACTGGACATCCGAAACTCAAACGGAGGCAAACTTTCACATTCCAGCCATAGCTCACAGGACTATCCCAGGCATCAAGCCTATTGAAGAAGCACTAACAAGCAACTAATATACAGAGCAGCTTTAGATCATACGGCCACGTTCGGTTCATCAAGACAGTTAATCACATACATAACCAATCTCAGAAACAATCTTAAACACTATCTACTACGGCTTGTAAACAAGATCCTGGAATAATTTCATGGATGACCTGAACATCGAGACAGACTTACAGAAATTCTAGACCACAGTCAAGAAACTTCATGGTGCAAACAGAAACAAACAACATGCATCCTATATCGGGTATAATAATGCAGAACTGACTGAACCGGCAGACAAAGAGAGGGTTTTCAGGAAACATTGGCTATAAATATTCACGAACGAGGATGATGATACATTCGATCACGAGCAAATCGAGACAATAGAGAACTGGATGACTCACAACAATCAGCATACAATACCACACCACACAGGCGACTTTAATTAACGGACTTGATCCACTGCTGTGCCCACAAATTGTGGGAAAAATTTCCCCACTGCCGCTTGGGCGTGTCTGATGTGGCGTTGCTCTCTCAGATTTTCCGCGTAGGTGCCGGGTCGCCGCTCACTGGTCGTTGTTCAAATGTTTCGGTAGGGTCGCACGTAAGGTGGTAGGTACGTGATTTTCAAAGGCAGACGTATTTTTGATCTGATTTAGTGCTGAAGTTGACTTAATTTTTGACTTGCTTTTGACCTGATGTCTAATTAAGAACCTTCCGAGCTTAGTGCCCTGAACAGGGCATTTTATCAGTCCGTTTATGTCGCTACAAGGACGTTTAGTGGCGTGTTAAGGGGTGTTTACACAAGGGGACATTGCGGCCGCGAGGCGCGACTCGTGCATACGACGCTCACCACTGAGGCTCATATTTGTGTGTGTGAGTACGAAGTTCCTTATTCGCTCTGATCGAATTCGTGAGGCGAGCCGCACGAGTGCCTCGCCACTCTAGACCAGTCAGTGTGCAGTTGGCAGTCATCAGGTAAAGTAGTGCCTCTCGCTCATCCGTTATGGCTGACGCAACACTGCCGCAAGAAACGACATTGCTTTTAATTGAAATGTACTAAGCCCGTCAATGCCTTTGACAGGTTAAAAGCTGCGAGTATAAAGAGGCTGCTTTCCATTATATTTAAATGAAAATGAACGAATATAGTAACAAACGAATATAGTAACGATGCCGCAGCAATATTCACAGAAGCTTGTCGAGAGCAATCCACATATCATAGCAGCTGGCTACACACTGACTGGTTTTAAGCAGCGCGCGCTCCGTGGCTCGCTCAATGTCTAGTTTAAACGCTCATGGCTCATGTGAAGCGCCACACGAGGCGTCCACACGTGAGCCTGGGACAAAATGTAGACCAGTGTAAACAGGGCTTTACAGTGTCGGCCCTAGTTAAGGGCCGTTTACACTAGGGAACATTTTGGCAATGAGGCGCGACACGTGTATACGAGGCTTACCACTGAAGCTCATATTTATGTATGTATATACGAAGTTTCCTATTCGCTACGGTAGTTGCGAGGCTCTTGAGTGTCGCGCCTCCCGACTTCGATCATTAATTTGTTATTTGTTAATTTTTCTTCAGATTATCTCATACGAATACACTGAGCTTGACTGTCATTTGTTTATTTTTCTTATATTCATTTTCCAAACGTTTATACATGAATATTTGTGTGTAAGTGGGTGCGTGTATGCTTGAGCGCACGCATACATGTGTGTCAGTGTATGTGTGCACATTTGCATGTTCCTATATATACACACACATGTGCATGTATATGTTTCAATATTTATTCATTTGCGTAAAAACAAAACCTCAAGACATTATACTTTACCTAACGCTCTACGACCAGTTAACACTGAACCATATTTCAGAAATAAATATATTTATCGCACTTGCTTAATGATTGAAAAAAATCTACCACTACGACAGAGGGTGCATCTGTGAATAGAACAAAATGAAAAATATAAACAGACAAATGGAATAATGCGTTCAAAATTATCTCTCTGTGCATATACTGAACAAGCCATGAATTTCATCTTGCGTGTAAGTTTGTTAATGCGTTTCTAGATGCCCGTGTTTTGTTGCGTGATGTTCTTCACAAATTACTTTGTGACTAACCTTTTCTCAATACTTGATAGTCATTTAGTACGGTGTTTCAGTCTGCTTCGGTATTGCATTTTTTGTCTTTTCTTACTTCGATTCAACAAATAATTTATGAATTCCGAAGAATTCTTTAGTGGTATTTGAACTATTTTTTAGTTGTCAGCCATCTCTTAGGATATAAAACGTCCAAGAAATGATATTTTTGATTTAACTAACCCTTGACAGGGTTACTCTATTTGCACACCGCGTATGGTTTGTCTACTAGTACGCCTCGTATGATTTGTCTATTTGTACACCTCGTATATTATGTCTATTAGTAGACCCCGTATAGTTTGAATATTAGTACTCCTCGTATGGTACTTTTATCTAAGGACGTCTTATATTAAGAAATTTTTAAAAGCCAATGTGTTGTCACGTATCTCATGCGCCAACTTTTTTGGAAATAAAGGTTTTTTTTTCATATCCAATTCGTAGTTTTGATAGCAATCTAAGGTTGTACGTTTTCTTTAGTGTACTCTAGAGGAGGCTTTTGCTGCATGGTGCTAACGTTGTCGCAGCCGTGTTCCTGCTGTTCCAGCTAATTTCTATCAAGCGAGCCTCTGCGTTGCGTTGAGGTATCTATCTTTCAGAACCGTACGAGATTAGGTGGGGTTTTGCGTAGTATATTTGAAATTGCCTAGGTAGTTGCCGTATCGTTGATTCGCCTTTACTTTTTGATTTTTTCCTTTTCATAGCAGTTGAGAGGTGGAGCGAGTGCCAGAGGTGTTGAAGCGTGGTAATACCGAATTGTCCGGCATTTCATTACGACTCGGTGTTGCTCGCCCTCTGTCAGCCACCGCTCGGTGCCGCCCGAGAACGGAGCTGGGTTTACGTGTTCTCGCTTCCTAAATTCAGGCTTTTGATTGGAGCCCAGTGTGCCGACAAACTTTATTAAGTCCTGCGCCCGTCAACGTCTCGAGCTTGCCGCGTCTGCGCCCTGGACAAACGGTCCCTTGCGCCGCCTGCTAACGTTTTAACGCCCACGTCATAACGGTCCTTTTTTTAACTATCCCTAACTTTCAACGTGCAATTAATAAAGTGAATTTTAAGGGAAAAATAACTATCCGGAGAACCTGGGTGAAACTTAACCTTGAGGTTCTTCTTAAATTTAAAAATTGAGCTTCGCGTTTGTTGCGTTTCTTGCGTTGAATTGCTCTTGATAAAAGTTTGAAATAAATTGATTACAACCTCAACAACATAACCTTCCCTCTGTTTCTCTAATCCTTTTTCAACAAACGATTGTATGGGAATTATTTTTCATAAAATAACCACATTAGAAGTCATCAGTACTCTCTGCACATTCTAACCAAAAGCCCCTGGACCGACAGAAATACCTCTACCGCTAAACATGCCGAACATACAAACAAACATCTATAACTATTCCCTATCAGCTGGCTACTTTCCGGACAGTTTAAAGAAAGCAACTATGATTTTTCAACCTATAGCAGGATCCTCCCCTCATGAAGTAAAAAACTACCGTCTTATTTCACTGCTAGACATCTAAGCAAATCTATTTGGTAAAATTCTCAATAACAGACTTATATGCCTTCCAACACAGCTCGGCAAACTAAACAAAAGACAGTATGGATTCAAAGCAGAACGCGGAATACACACCGCACTTGCAATTTTCCATGAAACTATTGTTAACCATCTATCAGATAAATGCAAGATAGATGTGGTCCTCCGAGATGTGGCAAAAGCTTTCGAAGAGGTTTGGCAAATAGGCCTTAAGGGTACCATCTGGGATTTTGACCTTTTTTCGCCCGGTTCGCTTGAAAATTGGTCAGTATATGTATTTCTTGAAAGTAAACCTTATTTCCTCCTGTCTTTTTTTTCGATTTAGGCCATTTTTTTTTTAAAGGAGTTTTGTGATACATTTGATGGTATATTTCATACATACATTGTGATGGTATATTTCAAGACCTATCTCCTCATTGAATTTTGATGCTAGAACAAAACCAAAGACAGTTTTAGAATCCTTGGAACATTTCTAACAAAGTTATTCAATTCAATTTGAACATTTTGAATTTTGTTTTGTGATATGCGAAACTTTATAAAAAAATATTTCAAACAATTGTTATTATAAAGTTTCGCATATCACAAAAAAAATTTTTCCAAATGTTCAAATTGAATTGAATTACTTTGTTAAAAATGTTCCAAGGATTCTAAAACTGTCTTTGGTTTTGTTCTAGCATCAAAACTCAATGAGGAGATACAATTTGAATGGTATAAATGTACTATTATTCATGAGAGGCCTAAAAAAATATACTATTGAATTGCAATATCACTGACAATTTATGTACATGAATGCAGTTTCTTTGATCAATTTTTAAGTGCGAATAATGTGCAACATTTTCCTTGTAAATTTCAATGTAACATAAGAAATATCGTGCATAAAAACATGTAGAAATATATTTTATTTGAGTTCTCAACATGTAGCTCATATATATAGGTCCGGGATTTTCAACTTTTGTCGTCCGATTCGCTTGAAAATTGGTCAGTCTCTGTACTTTTGGAAAGTAAACCTTTTTTACTCATGTCATTTTTCCGATTTAGGCCATATTTTTTATTATAATTATTTTTAATAAAATGAGTTTTTTCACACATTTTTATGTATATTTCAAGACGTATCAACTCATTGAATTTTGATGCTAGAACAAAACCAAAGACAGTTTTAGAATTCTTGGAACATTTCTAACAAATTCATATAAAGCTGCATTCAAATTTGAGAAAACCAAAAATTTATATAGATCCACACCCAAAAATAATTGTTTGAAATGTTAATATAAAGTTTCGCATATCACAAATTGTTTTTTTAAATGTTCAAATTGAAATAAATAACTCTGTTAGAAATGTTCCAAGGATTCTAAAACTGTCTTTGGTTTTGTTCTAGCATCAAAATTCAATGAGTAGTTACGATTTGAATGGATCCTTTTCCGACAAAAAAAAAACATACTCAATTTTTTATGATTTTGGCCCCCCTTTGAATCCCCCCTGGGGGGGGTTCTGTTGTCTGTAGCGCCATAATATTTCATGGTCCAATAACCCATACTATAAGGATCCTTTTTCGACAAAAAAAATTGAGTGAGGGGTGCCGCGGGGGCCCAATTTGGCCTCAGATGGTACCCTTAAATAAAAAATTGTCAATTTAAACCTTCACCCATCCCTCACAAGAACACTTAGCGATTTTATAACCGACAGAGCTGCAGCAGTCAGGATAGACGGCCTCACAGGTCCCTTTTTTGAGCTGGAGGCCGGCGTACCGCAGGGTTCGTGCCTTTTCCCAACTCTCTTCAAGTTTTTTACACACGACCTACCAGATCCAGTCCTAAACTCAGAACACATAGCATATGCAGACGATATCACTCAAATAGTAGCAATCCGATCCAGCAATAACAGGGATATAGCGAAAAACACCGAAACAGCAATCAGAAGTATTAACCAGTTCGAAAAAAATTAGAAAATATAAACCAATATTGAAAAATTTACATCTGTACTGAGAGTAAAAATAAAATCAGACACGGTCCATATTGACGGAGAACACATTTCATACCAAACAAAAGGCAAAGTGTTGGGCTTAAACTTCACAACAAGGGGCCCACACATCTTAGGTGGGAGCAAGAAAAGCAATAGCTAGAGCAAATCTAACAAGACTCTTCATATTCAGACAGCCAAGCACCAATATTAAAAGGAAACTCTACCTAGCATACATTAGGTCAGCTTTACTATACCCGGCCATCCCGTTGCACACTCAATCTACATACTCACTCACAACATTACAAAGATTACAGAATGTTGAAAAAAAAGAGTGGGGATAAGGATGATGCAATGCTGGTAATTATTTTAGTGTTGCAGTGCATAAAGACAAAGGTAAAAAATGAAGAGCAAAAGTCGTCTAAATATAAAGGCACGTTGAAGACTTCTTGGTGAGTAGGAAGTCGGAAGTTGGTGCAACCGAAGGCCGCCCACATCAATTTTGACAATAACCGTGACCTGTTGAGAAAAATTAAACTGCAAGTAAATAATTTGACGGTGGTAGGATTGAGAGCTGCCAAGAATAGATTAAAGGTTCTGCGTTAACAGATAAGGCAATGCACCTTACACCTGTAATATATTCAAAGATATTCAAGTTTACGTTGTGAAGTCACTGCTTAATTTTGAGAGTACGGCTCGAGAACGATAAACTACAGCCTCATAAAAGCAAGTGAGGAACGTTCGGGACAAATGCACCTACTTATCTCCAAACCTACCCTCACTAAAGGATCCCTTGAAGTTCACATGATGACAGTGTAGAAGAAAATGTCGATGACAGGCCATCCGGTCGCTGAAGCGCCGAACTGCAGCAGAAGGCACTGGCTCCTCATCAGGGTTGACTCCGTAGTTGAGAAGATAGGAGGTAGCCAGGTACGAAGCATCGCAGAGCCGAGAGAGATCACAGTGGCGCCCGTCATCACACCAGAGCCGTCAGCTACATGCCCTCTCCACGACGTCGAGCGCAGGGATCCTAAGTACAGGTTACGGGCGCTACTATAGGTAAAAACGCACATCCTGAAGGCTGCTTCGAAGAATAAATAAAAAATCGATGAACAAGAAACAGGTAGTGCTCCTTAAGAAGGCGTGTGAGAGTTGATGGTGGACCGCGAGGATCCACAGTCAACCATGGACAGGTAGAGCTTAGAGCTTAGTAATGGGTTACGTCAACTGCAACCCGGCGCCAGCTCTCTTTCACAGAAAGACCCCTCGCCCCACGAGATTCTCCTCCCGCAGCGCGGGATCGATCCGCTGACAGGCCTCGCATTCAGCCAGCTCACGCTTCACCTGCTCTCTCGACAGATCACTACGGACCTGACGAGCCAAATAAAACGTCCGATCGATGCCCAAATGATGCTGCTAATAAGCCGCCCAGATGGCATCCTCGAGACTCTCTCCAGTGGCAAGCACAGTAGACACCTCTGCGACGGCTTCACCAGCGTCACGGTAGCTAAGCCACCTCTTAGATGCCCTGGTCATCTGATCGGCTTTGTTCTTAATCGTCTAAACGAATCGAACAGACACGACCAGACCATGCTCAGCGATCGTCTCACGGGTTACCCCCAAGACGTCGCTTCACGAGTTTCTCCGCCGCACCCTTCGTGCGAACACGATTGCGGCCATCAACTGTGCTGTCCATCTATGTGACGACTGTCCGGGAATCACTGGCGACCGTGAAAGTTTTAAAACCCCACGCAATCGCCAGATTGATACCCCACGCAACAGCCTCCAACTCAGCCACATTGATTTGAAGATAGTCTGACTCTTTTCGGAGCCAAGACGCCTCCTCAACAATGCGGCCATCGACCTCAAGGGCCCCACCGACTCCGAGGGAACTGGCATCAGCACACACGGTAACCGTACCATGCGGATCGACACCCCAAACGCCCCCAACAGGGTCCTCCCGACGAGCTCGCGCCAACAGCTCCTCAGCCAACAAGCTGACAGAACTGTCGACCGAGTCGTCCCAAGAGCCGCTGTACCCCAGCCGTTTCAAAAAACTGCAACATGGACGCAGCCACCCCGCCACGGGGTAATGGCCGACTAGCCGACCACACAAGGAAAACAGCCCTCTCTTCGTCAAGCCAGCATTCACTGAACCGAACTCGGAAAGAGCAGTCGCCCTCGACATCATAAGGTGACCGTTGGAATCTTTCCGTAAAGGAATTCCCAACAACCGGCCTCCATTCAGGCTCTCAGATTCCTTCGTCACAAGTCCTTACCTCGCCAGATGCTCCCGGAGCTCCTGCGCGCTGAGAACGGACTCACAAACCACAAAATCATCGATGTAATGGTTCGTTAATTGACGAACCCGGTCGTTCAACGACAGAACCTTGACAAAGAATCATGGTCATGATTCGAGGCACACACGAGAGGTCGAAGCCTAATCGCGTCAACGCGTAAGGCACACTCTTAAACTTCACGATCTGGTATCGCCACGGATCCTCGGAAACGTGGATCTGCAGGTACGCAGACTTAAAGTCGACGACCTTTAGCTCGCCCCGCAGCTGCCGCCACTTCCGAATCGTATCGCCACACACAGCGACCATGTCATCACCAGTATGACACTCGACAAAGCCGTTCAACTCACGATAGTATGACCGGACGAACTTTATCCTTTGTCGGTTGCGCGACAGCCAGCAACGGAATCACGCCTTGGATGGCACCATGCCACCGCCGCGCCGCTGAATCTCCGCGTCACGCTCTGAACGCTCACGCACATGAGGCGCTCGAGATACATCCGTACTCAGCGATCCGAGTCTGCAACCCCTCGGGCGGCTTCTCGGATCACCGCCAACTGATGGTCCACCGACCGTCAGCGAACCTAGCAACAAAGTCAGGGTCGCAAATTTCGATCGGTGCTGGCGCACCTCTCGAATACACCGACCCCGCCCCGCCCACCAGGCCGGCTCCCAGCTTGGCACAGGCGTCTCCCTTGCTGGACATCCTTAGCATCCAGCTGACCAAGATCTCACCCAGTCAACTGCATACTTCGAGTCAGGGCCTCTCTTGACGGTGACGCCCCCCATGTGATTAATAACATCACTCCCCAGGAAACAATCAACGCCAAGATTCCCCAACTCCGGCATGACGAGCGCAGTGACACCAAAACAATGCCCCTGCAGCCCGACTACCACACGACAGTGCTTCCCCTCAAAGGATGTTCTACCGTCCGCCGTTAGCAACGGCCGCTTCGGTCGAAGGCGTTGGCCCACCACTACCTGCGGACAAACCACCGTCCGCTCGCTCCCGGAGTCTACCAGACACCAAGAACAATGCCCATTCAACAGGGCACGAACGACTGGCAAATAACTCTTAGTCGTAACACCAGTCGCTCCGAGCGATCCCAGATCACCCCGCCTCAGCGACACACTTGTGCCGCTCAAGGTCCCTCTCTCCGAAGGGGCATCGTCACCTCCCTCGGAGAGAGGAGACTCCCGGTAACCCCGGCTTACGCGGTTTCCATTGAGGAGGACGCGTCGCCCCGATGGGCGCACTCCGCAGAGAAACCCGACCCACTAACCGTGGGCCCAGCCACCATCCTAGACGGAGCTGCCGTGGGACAGTCAAGGGCAAATGCCCGGTCTCTCCGCTCGCAAAAAATTCGGACTTCCTTCTGGCGGAAGCCTTCGCGGCCCCTCTGCCAGCAGGCGCCGTAGTGCCTTGCTTCTGCGGGACACATTCACATGGTGCGCACCGCCACAGCGGTAGCAAGCACTCCTGCCATCACGGCCCTGCTTCTCAGAAGCAGCAAGGGCTGCCCCAAGCTTGGCCCCCTGGCCTCGCTCGGCCACACTGTGCGACCACAACATCGACACGACAGCGTCGAACGGCGCAGTATACGCGTCCTCACGCCCAACTGTCCAAGTGTACAGAGCAGTGGTGAGACCTTCGTAAAATTTGAGCCGAAAGATCAAATCTCCCTTGTTCAACCCCACTCTCCCACCTAGACGCGCCAAGTGATCCAGGTATACGTCCACCGACTTGCCAGCTCCAAGCCGACGTTCGGTGTACCGCCTATAAGCCTCCTGCAACGGCAACGCGAATTGCACGGCTAGCGTAGACCTAACTACCTGCCACTGAGCAGCATCACCAACAGTCATGCAGCGAAACACCCGAGCGGCTTGCCATCAAGCATAAGCCTAATGACGTCGGTCGGCGCCACGCGCTCCAGCTGGCAGAGCCTCTCCAGATTCTCCAGCCAATCCATCGCATCGATTGATCCATCGCCAGTCAATTCAGGCAGCTGCCAAGTCAATCGATCCAGGATCGGCCCACTCGCTTGAGTCAGGATGTTGGTCAACATGCTAACATCCACGAGCAAGCCCGGCGTGCTCCCCGCCGGCAGCACTGACGGTCTCGGATTGCCAGCCCCAGCCGCCGCAGCCTTCTCAGCCGCCGCAGCCTTTCCAGCCACTGCCATCTTGCTAGCAACAAAGATGGCTACAACAGACCAACGATAAAAGCCTAGATAGCTTGTGGTCTTTAGCCGGAAAATAGAGTCGTGAGTGAGATGGTAGCACGCCTACCAGCACTCGGACTTACCTTCCTCACAGTTGTAGGCTCGTGCCACCAGGTACGACGCTCTCCCACTGTACGACTGTTCCAAGATGCAGCCGTCACCTCTCCTCTCAGGAGCAAGAAGATCACTCCAAACAGTTGCCGGGCAATCTCACTTCGGACAACTACGCAGCCTTCCCACTGCATGAACTCTAGTTCCTCCGCAAACTAGATAGCTCAATCACAGCCTCACGATAATAAGCAGAGATGCAACTCTAATGCCAAGAACGTAATCTTCGTCTTCACTGTACCGCTATTGTAAGCACACTAGCCTCCGGGCCGGGCCTCCCCGAGTCCCCGCCGTGGTCCCCGCTCGCAGCCGTCTGGCAGCGGCGGCAAGATGATTGTTTCGCTCAGCCGGAGCGCACACTGTTGCAGCGCCCTCTCGCGGCGGCAAACACCACAGGAAGCAAAGTCTCTAAACCGCTGCAACAAAGTTCTCAATTGCCCAAGGGCCTCCTGCAGAAAGGTACCGGACACCCCAGCTTCCCCCGCCTTTACGACTGTAGAATAAATACTCTTTTTTACACCGCGAAGGATATTCCCAATTTTTTTTAGAAATCCTAGGCGCCGACATTGCAAATATGATGCAGGAACCAGCACAAAATGAAAATTTCACACGGTACTAATGATTCATAGTTTTATCAAATACAAAATCAAATCCTACGTCACAATTTTAAACTTTTTCAAATTACTTCAGATCACTTCACAGGATTCAATTACTTCTCAGTACCACTATTTCCTTAATTCTAAACAATGAATTTTTATAATTTTTATTTATCACAAACAATAGTAGATCTTAATATTACCTAAATTTAATTTGCCTACAGATGCACACAAACCAGGGATCAGCTCAATAAAACGAACAGGCACCTAAATGTTTCGGTAAATCCTGCATAAAGATGAGCTGCCCAACGCTAAAAAAAATGGTGCACATCGGTAGCTTAACCTGATGACTTCTTACTGCGCTCGAGTAGGCAAGCCACACAAGCCTACCCAACCTAAACTCACTCCATTATCGGTGAGGATAAAGAAAATAAGCTAAATTTTGAAAAAAAACACCAAGAAATGGCTAAACAAAACTTGAAATATTAGAATAAGAATTTTAGCTAATACGGCAGCACAATAGTTTTAAACTGCAGCGAATATAAGTAGAAAAGAGGCTAGAAACACCGCTCAGTCACCTGCCGGCTTTCCATTCAAGATGGTGGCCAACTTAGATTAGCCGGCTTTTCCACCAAGAACTTCTCGAATTTCTTGATGAATTTCAAAGTTTGCTAGATGCAAACAACTTTAAAAAAACGAAAGTTTTTAAAGCAATTTTTCGGATATGACAATAACCCATTATTGGGATTATTGTTGCGCTAAGCGCCACATTCATTGCTAAGTCTCAGCAAACCAGACGTGGTCTCTGAGAAATGCCGTTATATAGGCAGCAATGAATAAATTAAACTATTGAACTGATTTCAATTTTAAAACAAAGAAATTCACGAACCCCTCACCTTAAATTAAGTTTAATGGAGGAATTGGTCCCATCGAACCTTTCTTCAGTGGGCAGGGAGAGGCCGGGCTGATGACCTTCCCATAAGATACGCAGCCAGCAAGTCACGCTGTCAGAGCCCTCAACGCCGAGCTCCGTTGGCCGACGTTCGCTTGTTTTGAACGGCGCATGTGAACCGAACAAAATCGTGGCTTAGCAATGGTTTACACGCTAGGTTTATGCCCGTTGCAGAGGGTATTGGGGTTCGTTATTAAAATTTAATTATTGAAGAGATGAGTAAGATAAAGAAATGAAAAGTCGTGGGCTTTTAAGCTTATATCCTTTAAAGGAAAATAACGCAATACATCCAAAATGGACGAACCTCCACATCCTCCAGCATGCAAAAAGCACCAGATCTGCTTGTACGCAAAAATGAAATTCCAAGTATTCTCGGGTTTATACACTACGACTTTCAGAGCTAAGAATGAAATATTGACGAACCATCAATAAAAATCAAACTGATTTTATTGCGTCAATACATTGAGTCAATTAATTGACGGTCGTCAATCAAGCCAACAGACGATCAATTAAATTGTAAATTTTCATCATTGTCAATTATATTGACAATTAAAATGACTCAATATGAGAGTTTTGATGAGAGTTTTTGTTGCCCGGCGTTAATCTTTTCATCAATATAATTGAGGAAAATGTCACGAGACATAAGGGTCCTGCCTCCTCATTAATTTACATTAACAAGGAGACCGGGTTCTCGGAGATGAAGAATTGGCCTACCTCCATGAAATCATGAAATACACAACACACAGGCACACCAAAAATACACGAATAATCAAAATTCAATGAACAAAAATCAGAATGTACTAAAATAATGGCGGTTCTCACCGATATGCGGGAACCCACTTACGCAGCGCGTTTTTCTGTGCGCGCCTGAATTGATGGGAGGCCTTTCACGTGTAGAGGTATTAATACTACAGATGTCAACGGAGAAATTTTATGCTCACGGCAATACATAATACCTTGACAAACTACCCTTCACAAAATACTAACACGACTAACAGGATTGCAAACGAAAATGCCAGCGTAATAGCCTCATGACAATACTACCCTTACGATTTGGATTGGCCAATCCTCTATGCGTCAACTGAATAAAAACACATAACACAAAATGCAACCTATTTCATGATTACGTTTCCAACAGCACAGGACACGGCCATAGCTTCCATTCACACGTGCATTCTCAAGTGCAGCTTCACTTCAATTCCTCTGAACTATTCACAGATCGGCAAATGTCTTTCGAACTGTATTCACAACTTCATGTAGGTTCCCCTTGTGTAGAAATAGAATTAAAGGCGATGATTTTCTATGGAGAACTACACAGAACCGCCCTCCTGCAAAGATTACCAAATTTACCCATTACTTTGATTGCAAAAATGTGCTCATTTAAACATTTAGTGTTTACTTTAAATGACATTAACATTACATCCCATATTTTTCGAACAGCATCTCTTGTACAATTAGAACTTTCACCCGTTCTACGACGTTTGATTTTTATTTCTCTGATTTAATGTCTTGACCACGGAAGTCTTTTCGTGAGACTTCTCCTCTCTTCAATGGAAAGAGATATTTAAATTAAATTCTAACCAGTACAATTACACTGTGACGCACGCTATGTCTTTTTACGTATTTTCAGAGTGTGATATTTTTCAGTGAACACTTAGTACCAACGCACCTTGTCGGAAGGCTCGTCGCACACTGAACTCCTTCGATCAGCTACCTCTGAGTGTGCTTGAAGGCTGCCCTTTATGCCAAACCCCTTCTTCTCAGATGAATTGGCTGTTTCATTGGTGGTTCTTCACTTCGAAATTTCCCTCCTAGGGTATTCTGCTCATTATATTGGCTATAAGCCCTCAGAGGAGAACGTATAGCCGACTCCGCCCTCTTTCAGAAACACTGGAGATCTTTCTCCGTGAAGTTCGACTCTAAATCTTTTTCTCTTTGTTTTTCTAAGGCCGCGGCCAGACAAACAGCAGTGGGGCAGGGCAGAGCAGAGCATTTTTGACCCGCTGGTAGCTGCTTGCTTGTGCTAGCAGGTTAGGGTGGCCAAACAAACAGCAGTGGCTAGTCCTGAGTCCGTAGCAGTTACAATCTTGGCGCCAAGAAGAGCAGTGCTTTGTGATTGTGTTTACCTCAAATTTTGCTTATTAAATAGCTGTAGAACTGGTAATATTTCATCTAATAATGTTTATTTATATATATTGTTATGTGGAGATTCGTCCGTCTTGGATTCATTCCACTATTTTCTTTTTAAGTATTAATGGTTAAAAACCCAAAACTTCTCATTTTTCTATCTAGTTCATATTTTTAATGATAAAATTTCAATAACGAACCCCAATACCCTCGGCAACGGGCATAAACTTAGCGTGTATACCATTGCTAAGCCACGAATTGGTTCGGTGCGCATGCGCCTTTCAAAACAAGCGAGCGTCGGCCAACGGAGCTCGGTGTTGCGGGCTTTGACTGCGGGACTTGCTCGCTGCGCATCTTAAGGGAAGGTCATCAGCCCGGCCTCGCCCTGCCTACTGAAGAAAGGTTCGATGGGACCAATTCTTCGAAGCCTTAACTCCATTAACTTAATTCAAGGTGAGGGGTTCGTTAATTTCTTTGTATTTACCTTTGAAATCATTTCATTTCGTTCATTTATACATTGTTGCCTATAACGGCCCTTCTCGGAGACCACGTCTGGTTTACTGAGCCTTGGCAATGAATGTGGCGCTTAGCGCAGCAGTAATCCCTAAAAAAGGGTCATTGTCATATTCGAAGAATTGATTTAAAAACCTTTCGTTTTTCTAAAGTTGTTTGCATCTGCATCTAGCAAACTTCTAAATTCCTAAAGAAATTTGAGAAGTTCTTGGTAGACCAGCCGGCTAATCTTAGTTGACCGCCATCTGGAATGGAAAGCCGGCAGGTAGCTGAGCGGTATATCTAGCTTCATTGCTAATCTTATTCGCTGCGATTTGAAATTATTGCGCTGCCGTATTATCTCAAATTCTTATTAGTATCGTTTAAAAAATTTTTCTTCTGTTCTTTAAGATTATTTTTCAAAAGTTAGTATGCTTTTCTTTGTCCTCGCCGATAATGGAGGGGTTTTAGGGTAGGGGGGCTTGCGTGACTAGCCTGCCCGAGCGCAGTGAGCAGTCATTAGGTTAAGCTACAGATTTTCACCATTTTTTGTTTCGTTGGGCAGCTCAGCTTTTGCAGGATTTACCGTAACTTTTAGGTGCCTGTTCATTTTGTTGAAGCTGACCCCTGGTTTGTGTGCATCTGTAGGCAAATTAAATTTAGCTAATATTAAGATTTACTACTTGTGAGTGAGAAAATAAAAATAAAATTTGTCTTGAATTAAGTACTGGTGATACTAATATTTACTATTGTGTGTGAAAAATAATCAGAAAAAAAATAACCATAATTTTTTTTAATTAAGGAAAAACCGTGGTACTGTGTAAGTATAATCTGAAGTAATTTTTTCATTGAAATTGTGCCGTAAGGTCACTGACAAAGAATAGGATTTTGTATTTGACAAAACTATTAATCCCTAGTACCGTGTGAAATTGTCATTTTGTACTTGGTTCTCACTTCGTATATACGATGTCGGCGCCTAGAACTTCTAAAGAAATTGGAAATAGCCTGCGCGGTGGAAAAAAGAGTATTTCTTCTGTAGTCATTAGGGCGGGGGACGCTGGGGTGTCCGTTACCTTTTTACAGGAGGCTCTTCGGCAATTGAGAATTTTGTTGCAGCGCTTTAGGGACCTCTCTTCCTTAACGCCTTGTGATGTTGAGACTTTAGCTGAGGATGACCTAACCAGTAGGGCATTATACGAGGTCTAAGTGCTTGAACGTATAGCTGAGTTCACAGATAAAATTTCTGAGTTGAAAGCCCTTGGTGCCTCTGCAGTTGAGAGTCCTCCTGATAGTTCTCTTGCTGTCGCTTTTTCTCCAATGATTATTTTCAGGGCCCCTCAGCTGGTTGTCGGCAAATTTGCGGACAATCAAGATAACCCATTCGCCTTTCTTCACTTTAAGGAAGCTTTTCTTAATTCTGTTGCTGCCTACCCTACTATGACTGGTTTACCGCGCTCTATTTATCTGAATGGTCAGTTGCACCAGCGAGCCCTTAGCCTAGTTGAAGGTATGCCCAATTCTGAGACTAGTTATGAGGCAGCGTGGGGGCTGTTGGAGGAGGAGTTTCTTGATTCCGACAGGCTAGTCATGTTGGCGTTAGACGAAATTCTCCAATATCCCCAGGTTCATACTTTGGCTGAAATCAGAAAATTCTTGTCTCGGTTCAAGTTTAGGCTTTTGGAACTGAGCAAGCTTGGGGTTGATTACGTGGGCGAGAAGTTGGGAGACTTGCTCATTTCAGCTGTTCTTCGTGGTAAGCTGCCAGAATATTTTCTTTTAGAACTCCTTCGCTATTCTAGGGCTTCCTTTCTTTCTTTGCAGGTGTTAGAAAACGGTCATAGAGTTGTTTCGCTTTTTGAAAATAATCAGAAAGCTAAATCTCAGTTTGTGATAGGTAGGGAAATGGGGTTCGAGCCTCATTCTCATAGTCGTAAAAATGTTCAATCTTACGTAACTAAAGTTTGTAAATTTTGCAGTATGCAATATCATTGGCCCAGCTTGAATGAGGCTTCGTATGTAGGAGCAAATCTAATTAATGATTTATCAGGGTTACTTGTTTATTTTAGATCTAACTCTATTGTACTTCTCTCAGACATAGTTAGAGCTTTCCTCCAGATACAATTAAGTGACGAGGAAGATCGGAATAGGTTTAGCTTTGTTCTCTACAGGACCGGAACTTATTCCTACTTTCGTTATACTACTATCTTGTTCGGGTTTATTTCAAGTCCATACATATTGAACTATATCCTCAAATTGCATGCCACTAAAGTGAAAAATCTAACTATAAGAGACATTATGACCAATAAATTATGCGTAGATAACTTTATATTTTCAACTAGCCATGCTGCTGTAGCTGTGGTCACTTATAGGAGTGCCGTTTCTGAGTTTGACGCATGTGGTTTTCCTCTTCGGAAATGGGCGTCGAATTGTGATGATCTATTAGCACAGATCCCACCAGATTATCAGAGCGGAGATTCAACTGTAAGTGTGCTGGGTTACTCATTTAATTCTAGGTCTGATCAGTTATCGCTTATTAAGAAACGCTTAGATCCTTCAGTTAGGACCCGTCGTAAGATTCTTTCAGAAGTTTCTTCTGTATTTGACCCTGTAGGAATTCTGTCACCCTTTTCTGTACGTAGCAAGTTTATCCTGAGGAAATTGACACCCTTACGTCTTTCATGGGATGATCCTATACCAGAGGAAATTGCAAAGGAGTGGCATTGTTACTGTGAGGAGTTTGGGGAACTAGAGGACTTAACTTTTCCCAGGGAGACTTTGAAGAGCAACATTCCCACCAAATTGGTGGTCTTCTGTGATGCCAGTAGCCGTGCTTATGGCACGTGCATTTATGGCGTGCAAAAAGACCGCAGGGCGTTGTTGTTTTCAAAGGTCAAAATTTCTCCTGAACCTAAGCGTACTCTCCCCTCTTTAGAACTTCTTGCTGTATTTCTTGCCCTACAGTGTGTGCATTCTCTTGTCAATAACATTAATTTTCCTTTTGAGAGTACCGATGCTAGTTTTCTTGCGGACTCACAGGTGTGTTTGGCATGGTTACTAGCCGGTCATCCTCCTCGAAAAAATGTGTTTGTATTTAATAGGCTGAAGGAGATAGGGGCTCTGAAATCCAACTTAAAAAAATCTAATATTCGTGTAACTTTTTGGTTTTGTACCATCCTCCTTTAATCATGCAAATGTTTTAACTGGGGGCCTTAAGGTAAGTAAATTTCTTGAGCTGAAGTTGCTCTGGCTGGAGGGACCTTCGTGGCTGCAGAAGCCCGAGGAGTTTTGGCCTAAAGGCCAGTTGGGTTGTATCCCATCTCAGTATTTGCTTGACAATTGTCTCGCCACTGTAGTTCCTACTTTTGATTGTTTAGTCAACATCGACCGGTTTTATTCTTACTAGCGACTGTTGGGCGTCCTTGAAAAGGTCTTCCGCGCGGTAGCGCATTGGAAGCATAGAGATACGGGGGATTCAAAGGTCCGAGCTTACGAGTACCTAATAGTTGTAAACTTTAGTCCAAGTCGGATTTCCAGGACTTTTACGTTAATTGTCATTATCGAGGTCATTGTTATTATCGAGGTCAGACGCCCGGGAAGGCATCAATTACAATACTACAGTTGAACGAATAAAAAAGTTGAATACTAGTAAACTTGAGGCCTCTATAAAACTCAGAAGGAGTGCGAACTTTGACGCACCACTGACGTCTTTTAATCAATACAACCTTTTAACCATCGATTGGGGCAATGAAAGAATATGCGGAATACGGTCTCGCCTTGGAGGTTTTTATTGAGGACCGTTGAGCTGGTGCTGGTCCTTGTCTCTTGTTGACGAGGAATCCCTGGGCTCGATCCTGGCGTAGAACTCCAACCAAGGTGTGTTGGTAAGTGTGAGTTCCAGGGAATGGCCAGTTGTAGGGACTCAAGAGGACAACAGCGTGGGGGTGGCATTGGAACCAGTGATTTGCAAAGATGAGGGTATTTTGGATTTGTAAAGGTGAAGCTGATGGTTGATTTGTGAATACAAGGAGGTAGCCTCTGTGAGGGGTGCAGAGTTTTTGGAAGACCGTGTGGTCAAGGGTTGCTTTCAGAGTGTTACTGAGCAATTGTTTCTACCTCGGTTAGGTGCTTCTCATCAGCAGCTCGAGATGTGAGTTGACTGGAGGAGATGGCAGGTAGTGTGGGTGTGTGTGTGTCTCGTAGGTCTCCTGTGCGGGAACAGTAGGCTGGGTTACTGTGCACAGGTTAGAGGGCGTATTCATAATCATATGCAAGGCCGTCACAATCTAAGTATTACAAGAAGAACCCTGAACAAGTTAGTCTCTACCACAATCGAATCACAACTCTGGCGCCTGAGTGTAAATCCGAAATGGCGAGCACCTTGACAAAGGCGTCTTTAGAAGCCAACTGAGTGGACAGTTCCTCTCCATGAGAAGACTTCTGCAATCGTTAATGACAGGCCAGTTTCTAATATTTATTTGGTTAAATCTATTTCTCAGCTCAGCAAGGAAATTACATCAACTATAAAAAATGATGCGATATTTACTCCAAACACAATTGGTGTCCTTTTTCTACTCATCATGCTGTTGAGTTCAAATGAGAGTTTTTAAGCAGGCTTATTGATTTCAATCCTCAATTAAGTTAGGCTGCGCAGGTTGGCTGTCAGTTGGTAACCGCAGCACAATTTGTGCACCCAAAATAAGGACACGGCACGTTAATCTAGTTCATCAACTTTAGCTAGGAACCTAATATCTACAACCAGGAACTGTAGGATTTGATTAGCTATATTACAGAAAAACTAAGTGGCTTAATACCTAAAAATTATTAATACTGACATTTTACAGCGTGGCACAACCACAGAGAATTTGGAGGTTGTGTGTCCTGATCTACTTGAGGTTACAAAACCTAAATTTAAACACAGTAGAAAAATAATACACAAGTAAAAATAGTACACAATAATACACATATTAAAAATAGGACACAAGTAAAAATAATACAAAATAATACACAAATAAAAATAATACACAAGTAAAAATAATCAGTGAGCTTAGCTAGAAAGTATCTGGTATTAATTAATTCAGGAATCTTGCAGTTGACATTCTACAAGGCTGAGCTAAATCAACCAAAATACACAACTTCATACGAGATGCTCAAACAGAATATTTGTCTTCAAAGATCTTGGAGCACAAAGTGACTAGTGATTTTACTAGAACAGCAAAATATGGCAAGCAAGATGGCTCCGTCCATCTTGCACACTGTCTCTAAACGGTTGGGACATATTAGGTATCAAGACAGGGATAAAATTATTACACCTCATCAATACACAAATAGCACATCAATAGACAAATGCAATGACACATCACATAAGGTAAATAAGTCACTCACCTCTTAGATACCTTACAATCTAAATACTCAGTTACCAGACATGTGGCCAGCAAGAGTAGAGCGGAGATAGGTGGGAATATATAGAAAAGAATAGAATAGAATTAAGTAGTAGTTGGTTAGAAAGAAGTATGTTAGATACTTAGCCACATTAGGTAATTTATATACACACTCACAGCCAACATGTACTGTTGTTGGACCTGCGACCAATAGGAGACTGGCTGCTGCTGTTGCTCTCACGAGCGTTGCCAACTTTTGGTATGTCTAACTAGAACTTACATTTCCCGCTATATTACACCCCTCCCTCCTTAATTAGAAACCCCCCTTGTAACCCGACCCCATTATTGTACATAGTCAATTTTAAAGGTCCAATCTCACCACAGGCTTCCGAGCCCGGTTAGACCTGCGTGAGATGCTAGCACTTGGAGACTCGTGCAAGACTGCCTCCTGGGTGGGAATCGAGTAGTCAGGTATTTCTGGGTCAGGTTCATTAGTCGGAGGTGGTGGGTATGGATTTTGAGCAGGCTGTGGAAACATAACGGTTTCCCTAGTAGGTTGTTCCATGAGTTCAGGGATAGTGTTCGAGCAGGTAATAACTTGGTCCTGGTGTCGACGAACGACCTCTCCCCCCTTCAGTTAGCACTTGTAGGATACAGGGCCCGTTTTCTCAATGGTGGTAGCAGGAGTCCATTTTGGGTGACCCGGCGTGTATTGACGGACCATCACACGTGACTCAGGTGGAATGTCAACCGCGTAAGACCCTGGGTGGTATCTTTTCTGAGCGTCCTGGCGTTGAGCGACCCTGGACGCAATTGCTTCTGACGGCCAAAGTAGATCAAGACGGGAGCGATCTTTCCTGCCTAGCATCAGCTCGGCAGGCGTAACACCTGTTGTCGAGTGGGGTGTTAGCCGATAGTTGAACAAAAACCTGTCTAGTGCTAGGCGTAGGGGTTCCGTTGACTTCCGTAAATTCTTCTTGAACGTTTGTACCATACGCTCTGCTTGTCCATTAGTTGAAGGATGATATGGTGCGCTTGTAATATGCCGCATACCACATGCCTTCACGAATTCTTGGAATTCAGCTGATGTGAAACACGTTGCGTTGTCCGAAACAATTGTTACCGGAAATCCAAATGTTGCATAAGTGTGTTTCAGGCACGAGATCGTTTCGCTAGAGGTTGTATTAGTTGTGGGGAAAATTTCCCCCCACTTAGAGTGTGCGTCCACGATCACTAGATAATATTTTCCATCCATTGGGCCCGCATAGTCGATGTGTATGCGATGCCAAGGCTTCGCCGGCCATTCCCACGAATGGAGTTCAGCTTTCGTCGGTGCGGCTCGAGTGCTCAGGCACTCGCTGCATGACTTCGTCCTTTAATTCTAGATCTTTATCCAGAAGGGGCAACCATACATAACTGCGAGCTAATTCCTTCATCCTGGATGATCCTGCATGGCCAAAGTGAAGTTCATCCACAATAGCTTGTCTGAGGGCTTGAGGCACAATTATTCTTGCTCCCCAGAGCACACAGCCATTTTGTGTGGACAATTCGTCTCTCCTCCTAGTGTACGGAGCGAGATCGGGGTCCCCGATTACCGTCGAAGGCCAGCCTGCATGGCAGTATTTGTTTACCTTCGAAAGTACTGGATCCCTTAAGGTGCCGTCGCGTCTGTGGGTGCTGGTGACCGGAGCTTATTCAAGGAAGTTTACTAGGGACGTCCATTCCGCTGGAATGGGCGTGGCTTCCTCGGGAGTTGTCAAGGGTTGACGACTGAGAGCATCAGCCGTGCCCAGCAGCACGCCAGACCGGTGACGCAAGGTGAACTTGTAGGATTGCAGCAGAAGAGCCCACCTCTGAATGCGCCCGGATGCCATCGGAGGGATGCTTCTACCCGGATCAAATAGTCCGAGCAAGGGTTTGTGATCGGTAATCACAGTGAAGTCCTGTCCTCACAGGTAGCAATGGAATTTTCTGAGTGCAAAAACCATTGCCAGAGCTTCTTTCTCAGTCTGGGAGTAGTTACGCTCAGTTGCTGTTAGGGTTCGGGAGCCAAAATAGACGGGGCGTTCAATTCCCTCAATAAGGTGACACAGCACCGCTCCCACACCATACGCACTACTGTCAGCCACTACCACTATGGGTAGGTTAGGGTCAAAATGAATCAAGGTCTGGGTGTCTAGAAGTGCTTGTTTAGATTTCTGGAATGCTCTCTCCTGACTTGCATCCCATTTCCAAGGAGTTTTATCCCTCAATAAGGTATTTAGGGGCTCCAGCATAGTTGCAGATGATTTTAGAAATTTCCTGTAGAAATTTAGGAGCCCAAGGTAGGCTCTCAGTTGAGTCACATTTGTAGGGGCTGGTGCATTCTGGATTGCTGCAACCTTCTCTGCAGTGGGGTGCAATCCATTCCTGTCGATTTGGTATCCCAGGTAGGATACCTGTGGCACTCCAATTTGGCATTTATCCATTTTCAGTTTTAGCCCTGCCTCCTGTAGCTTAGATAAGACTTGATGGAGACGCTTGTTGTGCTCTTGTTCATTAGTGGCACTCACCAGGACGTCGTCCAGGTAGCAGAACACTCCCGGGAGGCTTTGCAATAGTCCTTCCATTGCACGCTGAAAGATCCCGGGAGCGGAAGCAATTCCGAAACTGAGACGGTTATAGGCAAATAAACCCTTGTGGGTGTTTATTACCGTTAGTCCCTTGGAGTCTTCATCCAAGGGTAGTTGCGCGTATGCCTGAGACATATCTAGCTTGGAGTATATAACTCCTCCTGCTAACCTGCTAAATAAATCTTCCACCCTGGGTATAGGGTAGGTATCTAGCCTAGTGACGCGATTTACTGTGAGCTTGTAGTCCCCACAGATTCGGATGCTTTGATCAGC
>JACJUY010005715.1:11160-57409 GCA_014220935.1 Platorchestia sp. MABIK | reverse complement strand
CAGTGAGTAAGAACAGTAAGTTAAGAAGGAAGGCTATGGTTGAAGATAAAAGTTAAAGAAGAAAGTCAGAGGTACTGAAATGCTGGCAACAGAGAACCGAAAAAAAAGATGGCCCATTACAAAACAAAAAAAAATTTGTTTGAAGAAAAAGAAGGCCAACCTAACTCTCAGCTCATCTCTGTTAATGATACTTCGTGAAATTAAGCATGATTGATTACATTAATAAAGTATTTCATTCATACAAGTTGTTAATAAAAACCAAGGCAAAGAGAGAGTGCAACAGAAAACGAAGTAAAAAACAATCAAAATTCTACAAAGTTTTGAGCATCGTAAAAATATTCTAATAGAACATTCAGAGGAGAAATTTTCGCTTGAGCACTGGGAATGGTGAGCAAGCAAAAGAAAAGTCTCATTTAAAGTAACAGCAATAGTCTCATCACAGCGTTCGAGAAAATTGGACACCACTCTTCCAGCTCAGACAATCTGACACAAATAAAAAACACAGCTCGTACCACACAATACCACTGTGGTCACACACGCAACACACGCTGCAGGGGATCTCCATCACGCAAGAAACAAGAGCAACATCAACAGATCAACTCAGTCCATTATGTACATGGAGGGAATATGCTTCTCATCTAATCACAAACGTTAATTACTCACATCCATTTAGTCATAATTAGAACACTTACTACTACAGCGTGTTCAACATTTAAATTTGAGCTTCCACATCTGCTAATTAGTCCGTCCATTCATCAACATTACTATTTTAAATTGATATGTCCCAACTGTGAATATATTACTATGGAAGAAGCACAAGATGACACGATCAAACCCATTAGCAGAAATATTCCCTTGAAAATTAACAAGATTTGTCACTCGTTTACGCCCATGAATTCAAGCATGCAGATTAGTAGGACTCTTCAGCTAAAACTACCGATTACATTTTAAAAATTATTGTCAAGTGCAAGAATGGAGTTTTTGAATGAAGGCATTGAACATCGATCGCTCCTTAACCAAAATTCACCTTAACACGTTAAATGCCACGTGCGCCATCAGTGGTACACGGAGGGAATTTTCATAATGCTGCTGACTGACCAGTAGTCACAAATTTAATTTTCATCAATACTTAGTCAAAGCTTAATAAAGCACGATGAAGTTAATGTTTGCTATATTCGAAATTGCCTACTACGATTGACTTTGAATTTGAGCTGAATATTGAACTTTAGTGTCCCCAATGGCGGTTATCGTGTTTAGTGATTATACTTTCAGTAACATGAGCGAAGAGCTACTTGGACCAACAATTTTCAAGCGTAAGGAAGCCATCTCACAATGTCTCTAAAATTAGTTTTATTCCGGCTCAAGCACAGCAAAGGAGAGGATAATGGAGGGAGTGCTAGAGTGAAGCACGGCGGCGGCCGCCCTGCAGCTCCCATGTAACAAAAACTCCGACGTAATGGCACGTTACATGCTGACGCTCAATGTAAAATTTTGTCCAGAACGTCCTACTCAAGATTTACAAATTGCTCAAACTATCACAAAAACTTGTTTCAAGAAATTGGCTGTGCTGACCGCACAGATGTCAGATGACGCAGGCCACACTTTCAGGACATTCGGAGTGAGTTAAATAACAAAAACCATTTTCCGCAGAGAGATAAATGATATCTTAAGAATTATTAAAGGAAACCCTATTACCAGTCTTATGACCAGTCTACACTATCCAACTTTTTGTCTATCTCAAACACACCAAAACACGAAAAAAAAAACCTTTCTGAATCGTGTCCCGACCACGTTTCCGAACGAGTGAAGTTGTCTGCGATCAGTTTAAACCAACAAGAGTGCTCCTCGAGTACGTTTTATTTAATTGCATATTATTGTTAAATTGAATTTGTTGGGAGTTAGTAAACATAATCTACCTGCGTGTACATATGTAAACAGAAAATATCAAGAAATACTAACGTATTTTCAGAACATTTTGAATACAACCAGTCACACACAGTGGTATGGGATCAACTGATTTACTCGTTTTAGGCCGTTTCAATGCTCTTCATAAAGGTTTAAATCTATGGATTTAGGCTTAAAACACCATCCACAATACGTAAACAAGCGAGTGTTCGCTGTTTCTACGAAATTTTGGTTTCAGAATTTTCCAACAGTTTTGAAAACACG
Organism: Platorchestia sp. MABIK; assembly: GCA_014220935.1. NCBI lineage: Eukaryota > Metazoa > Arthropoda > Malacostraca > Amphipoda > Talitridae > Platorchestia > Platorchestia sp. MABIK. Next base: position 55,240 of record JACJUY010005715.1, on the reverse strand, counting down.
AACACACCGAAATCTGGCAGTTTTCCATCTGTGTTCGTGTTCGCGGACTGCCGAAAAACAAGAGATTCGGCAGAAAAATTGATGTGGAAGGACCTTTGCAGAACTAAAGGAAGAAATTCAAAATAGAGTTTTAATTGTTGCGACTTCTTCTCATCACTAAACTATTCAAAACGTGTCTTAATCCCTTTGTCTGGGAAGTTAGTCATGAATCACGATTGAGACAAAGGTATACGGTACCAAGATCAACGGACAAACTGAAAGGCAATTACTTTTATTTTATAACTTCTTTTCTATACGTATCATATTAAGGTAAGAATCAGAGACCCATCATTGAGCTGGTAATTAGGAATCAGACACGCATTGATTAGAAGGCATGGAAGAATCTAACACATTAGAGTTATGATGGCAAATAATAAAGCTAAAGATTCAAGTATCTCGAAAGAGCGCGAACCTTTGCCATTCGGGCTTACGGTAAAACAGCGAACCTTGCCTGTGACTTCTCAGCCCCCGCCCCAGGCATATGGAAGAGCGCCACATCACGTGCCTCGCACTCGTTTTTTGTGCCATGACGTCCTTCGTAGACTCGCCTACCTGAACATATTTTCGCTTCGGAGACTGGCGTTTGTGAGCCGGTCGGGATGTGCAAGCGGAATTTGGAATATAACTCATTTCTAGGGGGAAAAAATTAACTAGAGATCTAATTCCGTTCTGGTAGCAGAGCAAATAATTTTCTGTTTTTTTTGTTACATGTAAAGTTTGGAATTTGTTATCGTTCGTACCTGCTTTCTATTGTAGCATTGATCTTGCTTCTTATTTACAGAACTGATGAGAACTGGCGTATAAAGCGCTTTCGATATTGTTTCTTCTAATAAAAAGACCATTATCAGAATGTTTTCGGTTTTCACTTTTCACTCACAGTAGATACGATTCTCTAGTGTCGGTGCTTGGTATATGACTGACGGCACGGGATGTGTCAATGAACCGAAGAATGGAGTTTTAATTTTGTTCCTATCGTATCACGTAAGACTCGGCAGGGCTAGCGAAGAATGTGAGAATAAAGTTACAACAATTATCGACGACACTATGACGAGGGATCAACTATTATCGTCAGCATTAAAAGAAACAAGAGTTTTTTCTTCAGATATGCTGAACGATTCTATTCATAATGAATCCCTCATCCGATAGGAAAAGAAAAATTGAGTTGCGTAAAATTGCAAGGCTTGCAGTGGAATGAAACAAAATCTAAAACTGCCTCGGTAATCGTGTCGACAATTTGGCTCTGGTAGAATTGTCTGTCGGGTGGAACTGCAGAATCTTACAAGCCTAACGAGAAGAGCCAACTCCTCAAGAAATGTTTGAAGACGATCCTTCCAGAGCGCCACACTGAACAGTGGTAATGAGATTATAGTACATGAGATTCCACTGGCGATGGAACTGTCGCATTGAAAGTAAATGGGAAACTTTGAAAAAATAATAGTTGAGTCTTTGTATTTTACTGTTTAGTTCAAGGGATGGTTTGAGTAAGATTTAGTGCTCACTCCCACCACGAGAAAGGTAACAACTTCACATAATCCAAAACGGAGCATCGAAGTCCAGTTTACCGTTCACGTTTTCATGTTAACAGTTGGACCATTGGCGAGCGCGAATTCGCAGTCGTGGAGGGACCTGTTCACTCGTCAGCCGAATGTTACACCAAAATAATAATGAAGCGTGTCACACGCCATTCAAAAATTTTACATCATGTTCGTGAAGCTTTCCCAGTCGCCTTGCAGGAGGAGGGGATCGACGACGCGTGCGCTCTTTCGACTAGAGCAGGGGTCTCTAGATTTTTCAGCCTCAAGGACACACTGACAATTCCAGTGTTAAGCTCCAAGGACCAAAAATATGTTGATTTTCCTACCATTGAGTAATTTCTAGAGTAGTCGCAGAGTACGCACCCTGAGCGCTTTAACGCTCGCTGAATTCTCTGTTATGTCCGGTTGTTTGGCCCGCGGCGCGTAGTTTAGAGACCACTGAACTAGAGAACTCGCTCTAGGCAGTTTCAAAGGCCAAGTTGAATATCCCACCCAATATGCAACCACACAAGCTCTCTACATCAGAGCAACAAATTTACTGGATCTTTAAATTTGGCTACGGCGTCAAACCTAGACTCAAACAGTATTTGTACTTGAGAAATATCGTGGCGGAGGATGGGTCACGGCTAAGAGACGACCCTAACTTCAACTAATTCAAACATCCTAGCAGTAGCAGCAACTTGAACACAGGTTTGGGCTTTTTTTTCTCTCCACCTTCGACCTGTACCTTCGTATACAATCTAAAATTAGATCAGATGTTAGTTCAACTTTTCTTGCGTAGGGACCAACAATGGATTTTCAGAATGCTGCTGACCAACGTGCAGTCACTAACTCAATTTTGATAATACTTAATGAAAGCTAAATAAAGGCACGATCCAGTTAATATTTCCCGTTCCCAAAATTGTTTGCTACTATTGACTTTAAATTATATTTGAACATTGAACTTCAATTTAATCAATCGCACGAAACGTGTTAAGCCTCCCTAACCACACCAAGTGCGTTCCAAAGGAAAGAAAGAACGGAGAGACACCATTCGAACTTACACGTTCTCCGCGTGTTGGGCCATGTGTGTACCACTAGGTAAATTGCTCACTCATGTACCTGTATGTGTGATTGAATGACATTGCATCCGTTTCGCAACCTTTTAAAATAAATAGCTTTTCATCCAAGGTGAAATGTTACCGTGCTATTTTACTTTTCATTTTCTTATGAAAGATAAAAATTTATTCAAGCAGTAAAGTCATTTTCCCCATTCTGCTGGTTGCAAACTAACCAAACCAACCGTTAACAACAGCGGAAGTGTGGTGAACGTGTTAAGGAAACGCGGAATCCATGCCAAAGGTACATAAAAACAGTAGGCTGAGAAATAAGTTTATGAAACAAGCTACTTAAAAGTTGAAGAAGTAGTAAGTGCTGAACAGTAAGACAGCAGTGAACCGAAAAATGATAGTTCAAAATAAAATGAAAAAACATTCCAATTCAGCAACAAACCTACTTTGCAGTTAGCTGGGGAACTCGTATATTCCCACTGAGAGCGCTGATTCCCATGGAGAAAATGGTTGTATTCCCCCCGAAGGTGGTACACAATATGAATATTTGAAACAGAATAGGGAAACCAGCGATATGACAAAGCCCAACTTGCGAATATCACGCCACGAACCAGCCTCGTGTTGAGACAAAAGAGCGCTGTTACGCTGACGCAACCGACACTGTAGATACATGTGTAAAGGATAACGAAACGTTAAACGATTAGGTGAATATTTATCAGTGTCTGAATGCAAAATACATCGATCACATTACAAAATGGATGGCTTCACATTGTAAACGACGGACGCTAACGAACGGGAGATGCTCCGACATCACTTCAGACCAAATTCAAGGTACTATCATTTCGAACTCCGAATACGTACGCACCTCGATCGAACTGCTTGGTCTTGAATTGATCTCCGAACAAGACTCGTAGGGAAGGAGGAAATGGCTAAAGAGAAGAATTTTCTGGTTTCATCTCACCTCAACGAGAAAGTTCTAAGTCAACAAGTAAACGAAACAAAAAACTTGGCTCACTCAGATATATTCAACATATAGAACAAATTAACGAAAACGTATGCAAAAGATAGGTATTCACCGCCCCAGTTCGTTCTGGGAAAATGCTCGCTCACAGCCTCAAGAACTCTCTGGATTCCACACAGATCGGCTGACAAAGAAACAACTGTGTCCGACTGGGAACGGCAGAATACGTGAATCAACACATAATGCCCCAAACAAAGTCTATTTTATTTATTTTTAACGAGAAATAATGTAAAAGGATCCATCGCAATGTACGATGGAAAACGACTCTCGACAGCGCTAAGCCTATAATCAAACGCGGTAAAAATTTTAATCGGCCTTAAACAAAGACCCTTAACCAAGCAGCAACATCGGAAGGGTTAACCTCAACACTATGCGAATGGCGATAAGCAAGATTCGATTTCTTCAGAACAGATGATACACATAATTCTAGCTAGCACATGCAGATGAAAAGGAAAAGACGATCAGAGATTGCTTATTCCTAACATAAAATGAAAAGAACAATTATAAAATCTAGGCCAATCCTTAATTATGAACTCAACATGAAATAGCTCGCACACAATGCTCTCCATTTCATTATTCAAACGAAACTCAATCACAGAACTCATTCGCTAATTTCTACGTTTGCTAAGAGAGCAAAAGCAACAAACCTGGTACGGTAACTAATCTCAAACACTGGCGCAGACAAGAACAAACGCGAGCTACAATACAAATGCGAAGTCAATGCCGCTAGAAGTGAATATGTAAAGATGGAGTTACCACTTTCCTGTGTTCAATAGCCATTGAGGAGAAGAGAGGGAGAGGATAAGGAGCTTTAGGTATGAAGATCAAGGAACTAACCTTATCTACTCTTGGACACAGACTATTCTGGATGGAACGGATACGATGCTATACGGTACACAGGGGATGCGCTACTCGACCCCTCCACAGTGTGTACTGCTGTCTCGCTGCCTTCTAACGACCAACCCTTCAACAGAACATTCACAACATTCAAACTTGATCATACGCAGTTTAAAAGATGCTTTCATTTCACAACAGTAACCAACGTTCTGAAGTTAATCTGTATCTAGGACATAGCCATTCAGTAATGCATGACATTGTTCAAGAGCTTTCAATGAACAGGAAAATGTGATGAAAGGAAAAGACGTTGGCATGAAAAGGGAAAATTATGCTGAATAAATTACAAACTGCATCTGACTTCTATAAGATACTTTTCAGTAATCTGAAATACTAACCAAGAATGCTCATGTACTTAGAAGCCGAATTGCGAGACCACTGAAAACGCTTTCAGGTTTTCCTTATTTCAACTTTACTCTCTAAAAAAAAACAGACAATGGCATCAAAACCAACTGAGCCGAGGTAAACCAGATTAGGAAGACAGCAGCGCACCCTGAGGGGGAACGGAGAACGCGGGCTACACGACGCTACACTACGGAGGAGCAGGATTCCCTCGCTGGTCCGGAGCGCTATATAGCACCGGCGCCTGGCTCTCGCTCAGCGGCGCCCACACACTCGTCAACACATCACTTGCAGAAATACTACGCCAAGAAAGGTGTGACCACCGGTTATTTGCCATTTATTCAAGATCGAAGGAATTATTCCTTAACTTGAGAGGATATGGAGCTCTTCAAAATGTACTAACGAGACGACTAAACGGCGTAAACTGAGCGATGTGCTAGTGAAACTCTAAGGCTCCATGAATGGAAATGGCCCAATAAAATCTAGTGTTGACGAATAGCAGTACGTGCAAATAGCGAGAACCAGTCGCCGTGCTTGAAGGAATGAATAACGTTTCGCTTTTTATGACGCTTCTCACGTCAGCAGGTATCCACACACGAGGTCTGTTTCAACATTGCTTAAATTTTACAAAGAAGCGTCGTTGATGATGTGAAACTTTAGCGAGTTACCCAACGGTTTCATTATTTTCTGTATAACTTCACAGATTAGATTTGATTACAAGTTAGTTAAAGCCTCTCTAACCGCAACAAAGGCGTTCCAAGAAGAGGAAAGAGATAGGCACCACCATTCAGTATGGAGTTAATAGAACGCGGAATCTATGCACAAATTGCATCGAAACTTCAAATTGTGAAAGAAGTTCATGGAATGAGATTTGAGTTGAAGAAAGTAGCAGGTGCTGAAAAACAGGACAGCAGTGAATCGAGGAAAGACGGTCCGGAACAAGACAAAAACTATTCTTCATCACCTAAAGGGAGACCGCCTAACCTTTAGCTCGTAACCTCACATATTCTCCATGGTAGAGCCAATTTCCTAGATACAAGAGCTGTATTTCCCTGAGGAGACTTTACAGTTCAGTGAAACCGATTAAATACTCAAGTTCAATGTATATTCAAGCATGAAATTACGAGAACCACAATAACGAATTACGATATCCACACACACTTTAGAAAATGTGAAATGCACATCAGTCGAAAAAGTACGAGACGCTCATCTCTCAAAAATTTTGCCCTCGGATTTGAGAAGAGTTCACTCGCCACCCTCGACGCAACTTGTGAGACCAGCCCAATACGGACCCATGAAAACGGACGTGGAGCATCACAAAGAGCGCGTCGTCACTCGTTAGGAAGAACTATGCCAGAGGACTTATAGGACAATAAAGAGCTCTAGAATTTACCTGTACTGTAGTCTAACTACCTACAACCTATGAGCCACTACATGGGAACATAGCTATCGTGAGGAGAGAAAGTAAACATCGCTCGCGTCATTGCGAGTGACAACACGTATACTGCCGTAGATATAGGCAGACGTTACTTAGACCAAGCTGTCATACCGTGAACAGATTTTTGCAATTTATAATTCCTCAGCTCACAACAACTACATTTCTCGATGGTGGTTTGTCAAGGATGCGACAATCCTGTAACGACATTACAAGATAAGCTTAGGAAGTATAAGGACGGCTAGCGTAAAAGACCTGTCGCCATATGGTCTGGTCAACACATACCCAACACGCGAGTAGTAGCTATTGTACATACTATCATAATTAAAATGCAATACATTTTGATACCTGTTACGCTCCGACAGCTTATGGGTGAGCCCGAGTTGAAACTTATGAAACACAACAACGATTTTGACAACCTTTTACGTGGTAGTTTTGCACAATACGTAGTTTTGCACAATACGGTGTTCTTTTCAACCCTGACTACAAAATAGTACGTGGAGTGAGTAGACCAATTCTATAAAATGTAGGCATTTAATAGAACACAGATCAAATACACTATTAGAATCAATTCCAATTTCAACACAGAATGGATGAAATCATAAGTCCTTAAGATTCTCGAAAGTATGTAAGCGCTAAACTCCGCGTCTATCATAATACTCCACACAGAATAACACAATCGCGCTGTAAGCTATTGGAACATGGGTTGTAGGAGCCAGCTGATGGCGTGGCCGCTGATAGCTAATGTAACCGAAAACTTTTAGTGGAAAATGTGAAGTATGTGGTTGAGTCCACTCTTCCCTGACTGAACTGGTGCCAAAAGTACAACGACCCTAGCGAGTGAAATAATGAAGCATTAATTTTTTATTACAATTATATCAATATACCGGCAACCCACCACAATGACCTACGTCTAGATTTACGTTTTTCAACGGTCGTTACTCACCACCGATCGCAATTCCGCAGATGCACCCATGCGCTCATCCTACACACATAGCACACGACATCAATATTCCTTACTCTGAGAAAAGCGACATGTACAACAGTAGCAGCTTCTGCCTACTCCTGTCTTCTACTGTATAACTGAAAAATTCATTGGATGCTTATTCCGGGATTTGGAATGTGATCATGGTGAGGAGCAAAATTTAAAGATGGAAACTTTAAGGTTGGCAGCAGAGATAAGACTGCTCCGTGCAAGCTTCACTGAACACTTGTACCGCACTCGCTGCTTGGGACGGACCTGAGAGCATTAGGATGCGATAGTGGCGTTGTACACTAGTAGAGTAGCTAAGGCCCTGGCTTTTGATTAACATGTACAAGAGGAGCAGTTGCGCATGTTCGTAGTAATTTCTAGCGCTCGCCGTTCAACAAATTATTTCGAGCATAAAATGGCATGAATATATATATCTCAACGTTAGCGTTTGCAGTAAATAACGTACGTGAAATTTGTATCATTATATAGAGTTAATAAGATTTTTAACGTAACAACTACATTTCGGCGAAAGTGAGTGAAGGTACAATGAAAGAGAAATATAGCATATAACTTACGTTCCTAGGAGCGCTACACTAGGGCGGTCACCTAACTAGTCAAGTCGTCAGTTTATTGATGCTGGCAACCGCAGAGGTAGAAAACTCTCGAGTAAGGGCACACAACTCGTCAAGTTTCACCAGCAGAGATGGTAATAATGTATACAGCCGAAAACACGACAGTGGTCTTCAAGCAAGATATATATATCTGATATTCTGAAAATTCACAGAAATTTATATCAATAGTAGCTCGTATCAGGCATGTTTGTTCATTCATTTCGAAATTCAAAAATTTGCTTGACTATGCCGTTATTCCAGCACCCTCTCCAAAAAATAAACGTCGTGATTGCTTTACTTCATCCTAACACACATTGACAAATCATAGCCGCAAATTTATGGCTGTAGCTTCTGTATACACACTCACACCCATCCCAAACGCAGTAGTAAAGTACTGAAAAAAATGAGAAATTAAACAGCGTCAGCTTAACCTAGTCGTTTGAAGTAATTACTGGCGACGCCAGGGCTAAAACAAAAACGGTACTTTCATCGCACAAGTAGAATATAAGAAAGTTTCAGCAACGAAAAAATATGTTCAATCGATGTATTTGTAGTTTTGGAACAAATCTCAATCATTGCCAATATTTTGGTGGTGCAATAAAGTAAGTACAGAGCTATAATTGCCCAAAATTTCGTATGAGGGAGGTTTTTTTTTTTGAGAGTTTGACCAAAAGCTTGCTCGGTGCAGAACTATGACAGCGCTCACACTCAGCTCCAAGTTGTTCAGCCATTAACTCTTTCACGCATGAGGTGAAATTGTATACCGAAATAGTGCACAGTTTTGTGGTGAACAGAAACGCTTTACTTTCACTACAAGTAAGATGCTTAGATGATTTTACAGGAAGGTAGTGTAGTGTCCACTTGAAATCAAGTATGCTTGCATTGGATGAAGACGACGCAATCTTACACTGATTGCAGAATGGACTTAGATCTCGTGATTTCACGAAGATCAAAAATCTGTAATACATGCACGAGTACGAGAACATTAAAGTGAAATAGTTTTCTGATGGGCATTACCAGAAGCGTAACGCTTAAGTGGTTATTGAGGAAAATAAAATCCTAGACAAATCTTGTTCCCGTAAGTGATACGTGGAGCCTAACTAACTCCGAACAGCGATACGCAACAAGAAACTTAGGCGTCTTCCGCTTCTGACTCAGCTTAGGTACTGCTTCACATTCAAATGCTCTTTTGTCTACATCTTCCTAGAGCAGACAAAGTAAGCAGACGCCAAAGTGTAGCCGCCTCCTTAGTAGTTGTCGCGACGTCCAACAGGACCTCCGAACTCCCGGACACTGGAAAATACGTCGTATTACTACACACATGCAGTGAACAATGAGAAAAGCCTCTTCGCTGCAGCAATTCCTTCCTACACTCAAGGAATTTTCGAAAATTTCAACAGATTTTCTCTCGTTCAAGGCAGACATAACTTCAAAGCTGAGTTCACAGATGAAATATACTCAAAATTAGTTCAAACTTTACTTCCCTATCAATATAAATCAAAAACATGTGTACAGCAAAGTAGACTTTCAGTATAATGATGTACAAGAGTACTGAACTTTTCACCATACCGTATTTTTCCCTTGAGTTTAATGATCATGAATCACGCCATGTAAACAATGTCTGTTCATAGCCTTTTAGAAATGTCAGCAAAAATCTCGATAGGTTAAAAAAAAAGTTCAAAAATCCAAAGACAGCCGCAAATACACAATTAAACAGGTTGACGGTACGTTTCCCTGACGACAGTTTACGCATCCGGTCAGATACTCGAGAGGCAGACATCGTAAGTTGAATAAGCACTACTTGTATACAAGCAAAGATGAACTAAACAATTCATAATTTACAAGAACCTGACCCGTGTAATGATCCTGATGACCATAAGCAGATAAGAGGCGTACTTTGCTGTCACTAAAAACAATTATTCACCAACAACATTCTGAGTCAATAGACTCAGCCAAAAGCGAAATGCAGTCAATATCAGACAGAATACCTACGATATCAGAAGAACTTGGTCAACACTAATGCAAGGCAAAATAAAGAGATGACGACAGAGTATAAAATTCGCGTTTGAAATACGTTGATTTCACCGAATGACTGAGGAGCTGGGGCAACCTGGGGCCCAGATCGACGACGGGCCAGTATTTGCCAACACTTAATTGACGGCAGGGTAACCTCCAATTGGAAATTGGGACACCATTTAGGATTATGTATTCACAGTGAGGCTCCTCGTCGAACGTTGGGCGAATACTGCATGATGGTGAAGAGTTGCTCGAAATATTCCATTTGGCCAGGCGAATTGAATAAGACGCTGGTGCTACATGTGAGAACCAGTAAGCAGATAATTAGCCGAAGGAGAGTGTTGAGAAACAAACTTCCTAAGCGATTCAAGTTGTCCTGCTCTGAGACTTTACCTATTCATTGGGTACACTAGCATAGTGTTGGAAAGAATAGCCTTAGCAAGGCTGACTACGAAGTGAGCACCAGAAAAATCTCAATTTCACTGGTTCACAGTTGGTAGTCACATGAGCATACTTAGCTGGGAATACCACGATGTCGATAGAATTCAATACGGAGAAAAGAAGCGCCATCGCGAAGTCATACATCATATGAGGGTTAGAAAAATCAGTTGAGCGAACCCAGCACTTGGTTAGCAGAGGAGAGTGTTCAGTTTCAGAAGCACAAAAATTTGCTTCTGACGTTGACGGTTAGTCGACACACGATGTTAGTGGTTAAGCGTAGTCGAAGTAAGAGACTGCATTACTGGGAAGACTGGAGATTTCTTGTTAGCAAAACTAAACAACAAAATCACTAGTCTTCCACAGCACTGCAGCCCAGCCACACCTTTTACAAAGACTCCAGCAATAGCTCAAGCGAAGAGCTCGTAGGCATTCCAAAAATTCGGGGAGAGCAGAGCAGGCGGTCTTCAGGCAGTTAAATAGGATGATTAGAACAAGTAATCGCTCGTGTTGGTTAGTAGGGTGAGAAAACACTGGTTAGTAATCAAGCAATGATGCGCAGATAATGTATTTCTGATTTTAGAAATGAAAGACCACTTTTATCATCATACTACAGATGATAAGAAAGTAATGAAAAATTATCCATGTGACGTAAAATTATAATTGAAGAGGGCAGCAAAAATGCCAACTTCGATTCGAAAAAGTTTGTATTAAATTCATCCATCTACGATGTTACACGGATACGCAAGCTTCGCCCACAATGATTTATAAGTTATCTTATATATACGAGGTCAGGTTACCACACAACCGCCCCTATACGCACAAATGCGCAGAACCCAACTTCGACTATCTTAGCTGATGCAAGTTCTATTCTGTTTTAAGGGTTGCAAGGTTAAAATAACTAAAAAGGCAACAAGGGCTGCGCCTCACCTCTGTTGCAAGAGATACTGAGCGTATTTAATCTGTTGCTCTTCGCCGACGATAGTGATGACCCTGTCATTGCTGCCCGGCCGCGCATCTTCGATGTTGATGCTGCAGCACGAGTCCGCGCGAATCTTGCGGATGCGGGCGCCGCCCTTGCCGATGATGGCGCCAGCTACGTCTTTCGGAATGGTCACCTGAGAAAATGAATATTGAAATTAATGCATGCTGCACGGATATGTTCAGTTACCATGGAATTCCGTACCGCAGCTTAAGAGTTAAACTCCTCAATGACAAATCCCTCGCACCCTCTATGGATTTTCAATTCAAAAAAGGCGTATATTTGTTTCCACTACATTGAACACACATGAATTTTTGCAATATTTCATCGCAACATTTCACAAGATTTTCTTCAACTAGAAATCACATACTCGCACAGTGGCTGTAAAAATTTCAACAGCGAGGATTTCTAGATTATAAACCCAAATTAAGTCCTCCCGTATCCGTCGACTTTCCTACGCCGAAGGAAAAAAGAAAATCTTGTTGCCAGTACAAGCGCCCTACACCATCACACTGCCAGGGTGTTTGTTTTAACCGAGCTCTGCACGTCGCATCTGGCCAGATTTCTAGAGAGACGAACAATCTTGGAGCTGCCCCTCGACAACCTGAACGCTCTTTCGTCACTGAAAACCAACTTTCCATTGCTCTGAGTTATCTTTGTTTTATTTCCAGTACAAGCCTAATAGTTTTTTCTTCACGACTTTGGTGAGCAGGGACTTGTAGGCAACATGCCAGACTGGCATTTTCAAACCCTTACGACCCACCGTGGGATTGTATTCACGGCAAGATTTTCATAAAAATAGTAGGATATGTTGAACTGACGCCGACGGCAGGTGTAGGTGGATAGATCAGATATCGCTACGTGTTTTGAGATCTTGATAGTGTGAATTTAAGTCATATCAAGATCCCAAAGCCCGATTTCCCCAGCGATCCAGTGCGGGAAAAGTGCAGAAGCTGATTTTCGAAGTCAAAACTAGTCTTTCTCGTAGCTAACAGATCAGTGACAACACGCATGTTATTTCCTGCTGTAAGAAGATGAAAACGCGGATCATTCATTACATCAAACATTTGGCATGGCCCACTTTAAGTTGTAGTTCGTTACCAAGAGATGTTGGGGCGGAAATTCAAAACAGGCACTGAGAAGCAGCGAATAAGAAATCTGAATCATGCAGCTCAAGAGAAGTGCTTTGGAGAACTGATGTTGTGGGAAGCAGTGGAACAAGTAGGTGCACTACCTCCCCCGATTTTCTTAACGTGAACCGTAAGTAAAATCTGTACTAAAAATATGTCCGTAAACAAACTCTTGAAAATGACATGTGTTGAATTATTGTACTTAACGACGATGAATACACTGCGTACTCACTGAACTTAAAAGATGAAAAAGCAACTCATTAAAACGTTTATGAAAGTTCACGATTTCATAAAATCCACCTGCCACAAAACAGTAAACCTCAAAACCCAAAGACCGATTTCGTGAAGACGAGGACATTCCGCTGCTGCACTCACCTGGGTGGTGACCTGCTCAGCCATTCCCATCTGCTGGTTGTTGTTCCAGTAACCGCCCTTGCCGCCGACACCGTTGCTGGGCATCATGTCGAAGTCGTCCCCGCCTCTTCGGTTCATGGAGCTGCCGTTGCGCGGAGGCGAGAAAGGCCCGCCAGGGGGACCCCCACCACGCCGTCTGTCACCAAACGGTCCCATCCCGTCTCTGGGTCCCATGGGCCCGCCTGGGGGCCCCATGGGGCCCCGTCCGCTCATGGGGCCCTGAGGAGCCCCCATGGGAGGCATGGGACCGCCACCCCTCGGGAAGCGGCCCTTGCCCTCACCCCAACCGCCGTACTCTCCAGCATAGAAGTCCTCATAATTGTACGGATTGTAAGGGTTCTCGACGCCCTTGATAGGAGTGTCTTTGAGTGTGTCAACAACGCTGCTGAGCGTGAGGAGCACACGCGACCGGTCACCGACGATCTGGATGACTCGGTCTGTGGACTGCGGGCAGCAGCTGCTGAAAGCCTTCACTTGGCCGCCGCACAGCTGGAAATTGGTGGATCTGATTTTAATTTACTGCGAAAACCATACTGATGAACAACATTTACTCTTGAAATGTTGAATATAATTTAGGATTACTCGATATTTATTGGACAACTTATATGCATTCTATAAAACTAAACACCCATTCTTCAGGGAGACGTCAACTTCAATGTTCAATTTTACCCTTCAATTTTCAGAAGAGAAATTTTTCAATGCTCAGATTTAATTTTAACAAGGATATAATTACACGAATGACGAGGTAAAAACTTGGCTCTATTACCGATAGGATGAACGAACTTCTCTAAACAAAACGAGCTTTGGTTCTAGGCGGTGTAAGTCTTTAGTTTACATAATTTAATTTATTCGAGAGAGTACTATGAAACGAGAAACACACTAACGGCAGTGTTTAAGAAAATAATCCGAATTGTGACATACATTTAACAGGCTAGAGTTGCAGGTGTCCGACTTTAGCTACTTTATGAATACGTCTGATTATGATGCCAGTCCCAGTAATTCAAAACAGCAAAAGGAACAGAATACCTACACATTCCCTGTATTAATTCGAGAAGTATAGATTAGATTGTCCCTAACCGCTAGAATGAGAGTTTCGAAAAGAGTAAGGCAGCATTTAGTATAGAGATACGTGAACGCAGAATCTAAGCAGAAGGAGCATAGAAACAGTAAGTTGAGATAGAAGATTATAACACAAGATTAAAGTTGAAGAAGAAAGTAATAGGTGCTGAAAAACAGGACAGCAGTGAACCGAAAAAAGGTGGTTCTTAACATAACCAAAAATATTTCATTTCAACAAAAAGAAGGCCTACCTAACTCTCAGCTCGGGCCCTCCTCGCATTCGAGAAGCATAACCTGCAGCAAAAACTTGATCATAAAAACTTCAGTACCCAAAAAATTCACAGTACCACGATGTTTCCCTGCTCTCCAACTCAAAGTATTACTGCCCCAAACGACTCGCATTATTCATTTCGTGTGACCTCTGACTTCTTTCCGACAGCTGGGTTCTAGGTTGTCACATAAGCAATTCAGCGAACTTTTCTTCCTTCAATATAGCACAGTCCATGTCTTACTACATTATGACATGAAAAGAGGTCGTATAAAACGAAAATGTGAGCAGAAGGTTAGCTCAAAAGTTATTTTAGGTCTCCCTCACCACAGCGAATGGGTTCTAAAGGAGGAAAGATGAAGGCACCATCAAGAATTGAGTAAAGGAAATGCATACTTTAGGCACAAGGTGTGTTCCGACACTAGATTCCCAGCGCATAGCAACAATAAGTTACGAAAGAAGTTTAATACGTTTACCTCGGTGGGTTTAACTTAAGTTCGATCTTCAGCCCATATTCAAAGTCAATTGTAGTCAGCAATTTTGAACATAACTAACATTAACTGGGTCGTACATTTAATTACTTTTGATTTTTGTGACAATTGGTCTACCAGCAGCATTATGAAAATCCCCTCCGTGGCCACCAGTGGCTCACGTAGCGATCAAAGTGTTAAGAAACAAGATAAAAGTGGAAGGCAGTAGTAGGGTCCTGAGAAACAAGACACCAGTGAACCGGAAAAAGAAGGCCTCATTTAGCATGGAATCAAGGAACGGAGAACGTACGCACAAGGTGTGTTCCCACGCCGTGCGTATAGAAACAGCAAGATTGAAAGAAGCTCAAGAACAAAATAGAAATTTAAAGCAATAGGGCTGAAGATAGTGACAGCAGAAAAAAATGGTCCGTAACAAAATCAAACGATTTTATCGCAATAAAAGGAAGGCCTACCCAATTTTTATTGATGGACCTTACTCCTTCCCCTCAGGAGCGCTAATTCTCATAGGTACAACCGTTGTATCCTCTGCGAAGTACGACCATCACAAAAACAATTGCTTTCTAATATGAGTACAAAAATAAAAATTAGGAACTCGTGCATCAATTTCACAAATATCGGTCAAGAGAACAAGACAACGTTTCCAAACGCTTGGTAAATATTTAGCACTAGGGATCACACCAACTGGCCGAATCTTCAAAAATTGTATTCAGAGTTACTCAGGTCTAACGCCACTAGAATTTTTACCGAGTTGGAAACTCCAAAGCAATGGACTGCGCTTAAAGTAGCAGTGAGAAGCATGTGTCTGGCGCAATAACATCCCAACTGTTGGGATGTTATTGCAAGATACTACTTGTACACCGCTCCACATGATCTAAGCATTTATTACAACCCCCCCTACACATGCCCAGTTCAAAATGAAACAAGAAGAAAAGAAAATAAACATTACTGCAGAAAATTATGCCGAAATGCAAACGAGAATGAGCACGAGCTGCAGCAACGGCGGCGGCAGCAGCAGCAGCAGGCCGGAGCAGGGATGTTATACAGCAACACGCCAATGAATTATCGATTCAGGGCGCAAAATCGCTAGGAAATGGGGGGCGAGCGTAGCACGACTGCGGCAGCTCCCCTTTAAAAGCCGCGACAAACTGGGGCTATGCAAGAACACACAGGCCCGGCCAGCACATGGCTACATCACCACAAAAATTCCACGGAACATGGATAACCACAGACGATCCTAGTCCAGCTTCTCTAATGACGGAAGACAATTCAAGATATTGGAGAAATATGCGTAGGTAAAAATCATGTACCACTATACTTGAGAATGGTTAATAACTTCTATCAGTATTTTTCAGTAGCGATTCGACATTAGCGCACGAATATGGAGGGATGAATTCATTCTCCTTTGGCCTTTGAACACAACCTTTAGCCCTCATGAAAACCATCGACGAATCTGACGGCAAAAAACGGATAAATGATGAAGCGTTTTTACAATATATTCGTGCGAGGAGAATGAAGTAAACGAACACGGAAAAACCACAGCAGCTGGTAAGAAATGTCACCCTTTGAAGGAGATGGGTCATAACATGCACCACTATTACCGAGAGCAGATGAGGGAAGGCTGGCATGAAAACAATTTAAAATTAACGCCTGCATAAAGAACAAAGCGGTAAATTTCCTCGACACTGATAGCATCAGAAAAAATCGTTTGAATATGCCTGAAGGCGAAACAGAGATAAGGATGGCTCTAAAATACAATGCATTCCTATATTTCACGGAAACCGAAGCGAAAAGCTGTTCATGTATGGTCAGCGTAGACGACTTAAGCCCCAAAAAATGTTGGAAGCCAGAAAGAACATCAAGTGTCATATGGGTAGACATGTTCTTTTGAAGAAGCAGTAGCCTAAAGAGATGACAAATTCAGACAGTCGGCAGCCGTATTATTGCGACGTATCACTGTAGTTGCACGACACACCAGCCTTATTCGGAACAGCGACTCTATATAGCGTAGTAAAGTAGGCAACTCAATCACTACACTTTCAGCAAAAAAGTTATCGACTCTGTTATGACCTAGCTATACTTTTACTGAACGCGAATCTTAGTTAGTCCTGTCCAAGGGAAACGCCCAAGAGAGCTTTACCTTGCGTTGAAACAAAAAAAAAATGGAGGAATGATGCCGACATGCATTGTAATGCTCCAGTACAATTGTCAAAAAAATTAACCTGACTTATTCATGGAGGAACTAAATTTCTTACAAATTATAAAAATTCAACACAGAATTAGAAGCCTAAAGAAAATTGGGAGCATACTTGATCCAACTAAGAACTCTTCGTGAGCTATTTGAAATTGGAAGGAAATTCCTACCACAGAAGCCATGTTACTACCTAAACATGCTATGATGATAAAATTCTGGTTCGGGTTTTCATAAATAAAATTTGACCATTAAGACCACTCAGTATCTGACAACCCCATGGGACTTCGAGACCATGAGTTAATTCTATTTTAAAATTCACTCGATTTCGGTCACCAAAAAGTCAATCTATCAGACATGGTCAGAGTCAGAGGTTCCACCCAAGTTTGCATGCGCAAGGAAAAGCAGGGACTCACGGCCGGACAAAAACATAGAAGTCTTAAAGTATCAAAAATATATTTTAATCCCGACCTCTTCATGCCAATCTTCAACAAAACGCTGAAAATGCAAGCATTTAAATGTGCTAAATCGAAAATTTTAGCCCTTATAGGCCTAGTGTCTTCATTATCGTTTAAAAGTTAACAGATAGCTTCAAGAATTCATGATGAAGCGCTTTTTTACGTAAGAAGCTAATATGATAGCCGAGGTTCGTACGACCGGAAGATACTGAATAAAAAAAGCCTTTAAGTTGCGGAGACTCGAATAAACACAAGTTGAATAAAATTTCACAAGAAACCCTACACACCATAAAGTCGCACGAGCATTCTGACGCTATCATGGTTACCAACAATATTTCGATCGAAGTAAAATAGAACCAGCAATTGCTTGAAGATTAACACATCAGCAAAAGCCCGTCATCTCTAAAAAAATGAAAGAGCTCAATAAAACAACTATTCATTTCTCCTATTGAGGATCGCCAGGGCAAAGAATCACACTGCTTAAAAAAATACGAACGAATCTGCGTGCAAACCATATCAGCGGTAAACCCAAAGTTGCAACAATTTTCGAAAAAATAAATTCTCGATTTCTATGCCTTTTAAACCGTCCGACAACCCGTAGTCGAAATTAACGTGACGAACTTTAACATTGAGGTAAACTTCTTCTCAATGATCTAATTCTCACGAACACACTGATCCAAAACATTGCAAGATTATGGTATTAACTCGGTTACGGGTAAAATTCACTATTTAGAACCAAACTTCTGGAATGCGTTTGATTAAATTACATGAGTTATAAGTTAGGCTTCCTGTAACTGCAACAAATGTATTCATACTAGAGGAAGAAGAAAATTATCTCTAGAGCGGCGTTAAGGGAACGGGTACTTATGCACAAGGTGTGTTCCCATTTACGATGTCATGCGCATCAAAACAGAAAGTGGGGAAATAAATTTAAGAATTAAGATGAAAGTTGAAGGAAGTAGCAGGCGCCTAAAAACAAGACAGCAGTGAACGGAAAAAGGTGGTCCGCAACCAACCAAAAACCTTTACTATTTCAACAAAAGGAAATCCTACCCAATCTCCAGCTTGGGACCTCGCATCTTTCCCTTGGAGGGCTTATTCGCATAGATACGATAGTTGTATCCTTCTGATAGGCTGAACAGTTCTACCACATATCACAGCGAGAGAACAGCTTCGTGGAAGAGTGGGCTGCAATTACCCCGAGACGGTTCGATATTAAGTAGCGTTGCCATGACGAGTGAGGCAAACAGCAATACAAGACCGTGGTATGAGCACACTGAACACACGACGCGCTATCGACATTCTGTATTCAAGTTAATGAAGAACAAAACACGAACGACTCCCGAGAAGTTCTTCACATCGAAGTACGAATTTTTGACTTCACACAAGTCACCCTGGAACGCACATAGCCAGGTAACTGGTACAACGCTTTACGAAGAATCGAAATGATTAAAAATGTTACCTATGTGAGAAAAAATGGAACAGAAATAGTACTGGACGAATATTGTAATTGTAGCAAGAAGTCTCTACAGAGCACAGAAACAATTGTGAACTAAACACGAAAAATAGCGATTAGATTAGATGCTAGTTTGAACCTCCTTAACTGCAACAATGGTGTTCCAAAGAGAGGAAGGCACTTTTTAGTAAGGAGATAATAGAACGCGGAATCTATGCACAAGGTCCAGAGATTACGTAGTGAATTAAGTAAAAGGTGCATGAAAGAAAACGAAAGTTGAAAAAGAATGTAGTAGGTGCTGAAAAATCGGACAGCAGTGAACCGAAAAAAGATAGTACGTAAGAGAACAAAAAAATTATTCTACTTTAATAAAAATACCGGTAACTTGACCTCTAGTTTAGAACCTCACATATTCCCCTTCAGAACGCTAATTCCCATAGATACGCTAGTTGTATCCCCAGAGGGGCGTAGAATATCGAGGACTGGTCAGGAAAAACTCAAGTTTCCCCAAACAAAAATAGATGAAAAAGAGTAAAGCAGGCTCTAGTATCACTACAAATCACAACTAACGCCTAAAACGAGTTGCTAATTCTGTTGGACAGACCAAGAGGTTTGACTGAACAGTGCAAGAGACGCAAGTAACCCTTTCAAGAGCGCAAAGTTCTTATGATGCACTCCAGCAAGATCATTTCACGCCAAGAACACATGATCGAGGCCAAATCAAATGAACCATTATCCCATCTCAAGTCTAGAAAAATCGTTTCAGTTGAAGTCTCTGTAACCACAACAAAGAAGTTCCGAAGAGACGAAGGAAAAAGACACCATTTAGTATAGCATTAAGTAAACTGCAATATAAGGACAAGGCGTGTCCCAGTACCGTGTGCGTAGGAACAGCGCGATTGAATAAAGTTCGTGAAAAAACAGCTGAAGAAAGAAACTTGTTTTGAAGAAAAAAAAACGGTGGAACCGAAAAAAGAATCAAATTTTACTAGTCAACGCAACCTGCTAAACGAACCCAGTCGCATTACTACTGAAACTCGACAGGCTTTTCAATTGGGATATTTTGGGGCCCCTTTCTTGCAACCATCGGTTTTCACTCGTCTCACCCACTGGAACCAAACTAACACTTAACAGATTCATACGACTAATGGACGAATAGGTGCGCTTGAACCCATCATGTGCATATGGAAGAATACTGAAACTTTTTCCCGATGCATTGTTTCCTCACAACCACTCGAGTCGAGAAAAGCTGAGCGTAAAAAGGACATAGCCTTCAGCATGATCCAGAAGTCAGCGAAACAACGCATGCTTGAGGCTCAGAAAGATTAGCTCAAATTTGGAATTTCCAAACCTAATCTGACTCTCCAATAGTTTCAGTCTCACAATCCCACACCATTTGGACATTTTTTTTAATTCGCAGAATGTTTAAAAAACACGGTAAATATGTCCGACTGTAAACTCTAAAGACATCGTTCTCAAGATAACAGAATGGAAGGTTTTCCTATTGTTTCTCACGAATGATACATGCTTTTTGCGCACGTCATTATCGACATTACACATCTGGGAAATTTTCAAAGCGTACGGAGCACGTTATTGATCATGAAATCAGGTTCGTGCACAGCTACATCATTGGCCGAGGACAAGCAGATGCTAGCACTAAGTCGTTATGAAGCCTAATTTTGCCGTTAGTGTACCGCAGCTGTGTACAGTTACAGTTCTGCATTGACTCAACTCAGTGGACATGATATGTCTCGGCTACACACAACTATGAAGAGAGGTTTTTGAATGTTCGCACATCACCAAAAATATTGTCATATCAAGCACAGAAGGTGTATCAAGATTGGCAAGTGGTCTCCACTGCATTGCGACATAAAGTGGCCCTCCAGCAAAGAGAAATTTACCAGTACTTTAAATACAATAATCCCTCGAAAATCATGCATATAAAGCATTATCGAGATTTTTCAATGTAGCAGAAGACGACGACAGCATGACCCCGTCTAGCCAGGGTATAAACAATGTCATCTTTCATATTCAAGTACTTACTGGTTTTTATTTCCATAATTTCGTGAAAACATAACAGACTTTCTTCAAGTCTTAGAAATGCACTTAGCAGCCAAGGTTTATATTCAATGGTGTAATATATATTTTTTGTTTTTTTCCGCCTGTTTTTTGGAAGGTGAAATAAATCTTGACATCCAGAAAAGTAGGAAGATTCTTTCACAGACATCCAAGATCAGCAGAAATGAACATGACCATAAACTTCAATTAGCATTACTCCAACCGCAACCATGTGGATGGTCGAGCACAATTGCAGCTAATCTATTGCACGCCCCTAAATTCTTCACTGTTATACGTTGTAATAGTAAATTACTCGGCAGGAATGCCGAGCTCTTGAGCCATAATGGTAACGCTAGTTCGTCTAAACACATGTACGAGTAATGCCTTTTTATTGAAGAACAAGATTCATGAAAAACTATTTTCCGCAGCAGACCGTAAATTGCACTCTCGTATCAAACGTGATTAGAGCGGAACTGCACCCCAGCTATTATCATGTTAGTGTAGGACCATTTAGCCACAACAAAGGCGATCTGAAGACGACGAATAGAATGACTGACCATTCAGTATGGACTAGAAAAAACGAGAGATCTACACAAAAGGCGAGTTCCGCCACAGAAAACACAGGGCATAGAAACAGGAAGTTAAGAAGAGGTTGCGAAGAAAGCATGACATAACAACGGACGGACAGAAGTCGCGAATGCGTATCTATGACCGAGGTAACCTGAGAGTATTTCCGTGGGGATGGGCCAGCCCCACAGAACACGATAGATAAATTTAACTTCCCTTCAACTATCGCCTACCCCGTGCCCCCGAGAAGACCTGAGCTATCAAATGTATTATGTTCATGTCATTAATTTCGTTTGTGTTACATGCGACGCTAAAAATTATACAATAAAATTAAAAGGTTCAGAACTCCGGGGAAAATCGTTTAAAACTTTGCTTTCCTAAGCCCATAGACTTATTGGTATACGGAGCTTGGTATCCAGTAATATTTCCGCAACAAATCCCCTAAATTCAAACAAAAATTGAACAAATTGATACAAGAAGACAACAAGTGAATTATCGAGAGCTTCACAAAAAATACTCAGTTCCTTTTTAAACATTATTTCAGCAACAGTACTACGGGCGACATCACAGGAAGGGCGAAAAGAGCGTCTAAAATGCGCTTTTTCGGAGTGCAAAAGAGTAGGCCACACTCGTGCACAAAAATGCTCTTATCGTTCTTCTCTTTACCGCTAAAATTCGGAGCTCGAGCAGTACAATAGGGGAGGCGTGCAACAGCATCACTAGGCGATGTTACGCGACCATTCAAATCAGAAAGAAGATAACAGCTGACTTACAGTCGCACTGGCGGAGATCAGGCAGTACGCCACTAGTCCTGCCATCACATGAGCAGCAGCAGCAGCAGCGGCGGCAGCAGCAGCAGCAGCAGCAGCAGCAGCAGCAGCAGCAAGTGCTGGAGAAGGTAGCGAGCAGAGGGCGAGGCAGGGCGGGCCCTCGCAGCACTACAGATAATCAATACCGGCGGCCCCATGCCACAGCCGCCGCTGCTGCTGCTGTTGCTGCTGGTACAACTGCTGGCTTCCAATCCGCATACCAGCTATGAAATCTATACGTCTTTATGTGCTGCCGTTCCTCCCATTCAAATTCCAAAAAGAGTGATTGACAATTCGTGCATTATATTTTGGATGCGGACGATAACGTTGCTGCCGATGGTGAAGGTAAATGTATTCCTGATTAAAACCTAGCACATCACGTACACAAACACCATCACTTCCCTTCTGTTACCACATCCCAACATTATACGTTCAACGAGATAATGGTCACCGGAGTTATCGTGCTCTTTTCCTAAACCGGCATGTTTTAATGTAGCAAATGAAGAGAATCTAACATCTCATATTACATTTCATAATGATCCAAGAAGATGAAGATGACAAATAAAAATTCAGGGAGGTACCACTCAAAAATACGGACGTAATAATTACGATTTCGACATTGATGTCCCTTCAGATACGAGGTGCCATGCTTTAGTGGCAAGCGCATTGAACGACGCTCTATTATTTTTGTTCAGCTTCAGTTCACCCTTGCTACTCGCGTAGTAATTTCATAGATCATGCAACCAGTAAGTAATTCAACTGTATAAAAGATATAAAACTAGTCAAGTTATAAAAGTGGATAGCGTACGAAATTGTAAAGAACTCTGAGCAGTCAACCATTTACAAAATATTTCATTTTAATCTGCAGGGTTTTTGTGGGTTATTTGTTTCAAATATTTCAGATCAAAAGTTATTTCATTCGTCTCAGATAATATTTTATGTAATTTCTAGATAATCTGATGGATTTGTTTCCATTCGATTACCCCCACCCATCAGTTATGATGAAGCATTGGGAGGTTGAATAAGGTGTCAGAAATCAGCAAAATGTAAAGTAAAGGAACCAATGACGGCTGCTCTAAACTGCAATGGTTTCTCTACTTGCGGGTGTTGTCGCCTATCTTCATGATCCTACGCATTTGCCCCTCCTAATCTTTTTCATATTCGAAGTACCAAAACAGCTGCATTAGTTCTAGTCGTAAATCGCGAGAAATTTTCAAGCTATAAGACAAAGCCAGATTAAATCTCTCATTTTAACCATCTGTATGCGCGATATATGATCATTGTCTCTTTATGTAAGCCCTGATATCAATTAGATAGAACTAAGCCAAAATATGTTCCAATCTCTTCTGACAAGATCTGAAGGAAAGTTTATTACGTAAAACCGAAAACGTTACCTGTCCGAACATTAAATGAAACTCACATTCATTCATTCTTTCAAAAGAGAAGGTACAGAATTTTGATTCAAAGAATAACTGGGGACGACCGCTACTCGCAGGCTGGAATTTCAAAAGGTGAAGACATTGAGCTTCAATTTTCATCTTTCTATTGCGTTCGTCTCTCCATCTTTTAAAAATCAATTCTAACTTTTTGGATCAAATCAGAGGATGGCAGTCACGCTCAATCAAGGAGCGAAAGAGGCAACCTGGCGAGCAGAATCGAGAATTTAGTAATGAAGTGCTTAAATACCGCACGCTCAATTGAAGCCCAGTTCTTGCAATCAAGATACCTTCTGACAACTGAACTGCCATTCACGTGAGAAATATGTGGATATAAACAAAAAGTAGAGGCAGAGAGCTGACAAGAGGCCTGGTCCAGTCAAGGCATTCAATCTTTGATGATCAAACAAAAATGAGCGAACATGTGATACGACTTCTTAGAACATCAAACGGACGTTTCACAGTTCCTCAATAAGACATGTCAAACTATTTCAAGAATTTTCTACCACACACACACAAAACGAGATGAGCCTTGAAATAAGGCAGTCTGAAGGCCTCGTCTTCAATTTGCTAAAATGAAAGATGATTCATTAACTTAAACTTTTTTCTACAATGACGAGCATCGTTACATTTTAATTCTTATAGACTTGTTTGCTCAGAAATGTTAAGGGTAACCACTTCGCGCACCGAGCTGTTCGGACTGTGAGGGCGTACAACAAATTCCGTAATATTCTGAACTAAAATATTTCAACTATTAGTTTTATGCAACAGCTTAGTTAAAAATTACCTTCAATCATAATTTGATGCACGCTAGTAACCATGTGAACTGGTTTCCCTCATTTGTCATGCGTGATGGGAGCTCATTTTAATGATTGTTAAAGATTGAAACTAATCTGAACAGGTATGCGATCCTTAATTCATGGAATAGAAGACCCAAAACCATATTTTTCAAGAGTTCGGAAATATTTGACTTATCAGGGCTCGTTTCATTTTTACTCCACGTTGCTTAGAATTCTCTTCGTCTTGCGTACACCAACACCACAGAAAGGGTAAAAATTCCCATCCACTGGTTTCTGATGTTACAATTGGCTTGACAAGGCACCAGACAAGAGGATGGATATTAGGCAGAACGTTAGCAGCCTAAAGTCTGTGCCTCTGAAGAAAATGCCCACACGTTAATGAGGTCAACGCACAGATAGCCTGTAATCTTCACTACAATATCGAAACTGTCTTTCACAAGCCCAGACTATAGAGTTTGAGTTGCGTATATTGCTAATATGGTGAAATAGCATTAGTCAAAGTTAAAGCGACAGGATGGAATAAATAACCAAGTTTGGAATTGAATTGGAAAGACGGCGACAAAGAAGAAAGTGAGCGATAAACAACGTAAGAGCGCAATGTAAGTTTGGTTGACAAGTTCATGGATGGAAAAGTTGAGCATATACAGGTCAAACGAAAATCTTTCACTCCGAAGCAAACAAACTTGGGTTTTTGCGAGTGATCATACTTAAAACAGAATTGAGTCGAATGTTGGCTTAGATATAGTTTTCCCTTCCTTCCTCATGTGGACTTCATCTTCCGTCTCTACCTATCATCATACCTCATCAATGAGGCAAGCTGACCCAGTGCAGGTTCCATATGATAGTTTTTAATGTATATATTAGCTGGAACTCTCCGACAAGAAGCCCCGTTCAATGAAGCCAAAGAGCTGAAATAAGTCTAATTAAGTGCGCTAAACTACGTCTTTTTTATCTAAATACATATTTCGATCATTTTCAACTATGAGGAAACTCTAAATACCCTGAGAGAAATATGTTCGTGAATGGCGTTAGATGAAACATAAAATTTCACTTCCCACTTAGTAGAGAAAGCGAAATGATCATTGCAGTGCGTTACCAAAAATTAATGCAGTAACCGATAAAATTTATCGCACATCTTCCGTTTTTAGTCCTGAAGAAACGGAAAATTGCGTTACATGCCCGAATAATTTTCATCAATACTACACAAGCTAGAGAAATGTAGACATATCTCTACTGGTTGTCTCACGAGTTCTTATATAAAAGTCATTTAACAGCCCTTCTTTCATCTCAATGTGGCTATGAAGTAGAAATTATAAATGCAAACATTGAGGGTTGCTGCTGCCACTTGAAGTGGCGCATGGAAACCTAACCAGGATAACACCAGCAGAAGTCGCGTCATTCAAAGGAAAATATCACGCTCAACGTACAGAAGCCAATGACACCAACGAAAATGTTGCTGGGGAAGTCGACTGATTTAAATAAAAACGATTTAGGGATCCAACAAAGGAAATTTGAGGTTATCAGTTTTGAAGTTGAAAAATTCAGTTGTCTCTATCAATTATTGCTACGCCAACCGCTGCCATCGAGATAGCAGGTAAGGATAATGGAAATTCAATGGAGCATACATGGCTATCGTATTTTTGAGATCGAATAATGTAATCCTGCATTGGATTAGGTGTTAGTTTAAGTCTCCCAAACCGCAACAAAGGCTTCCTACGAGGAAGGCACCATTTAGCATGGAGTTGAGGGAACGCGAAATCCATGCCCAAGGTGCATAGAAACAGTAAGTTGACCACGAAGTTCATGAAACAAGATAAAAGTTGAAAATAGTAAGAGATGAAAAACAGGACACCAGTGAACCTAAAAAAGATAGTCCATAACAAAACAAACAAAAACTATTTTAGCAAATAGAAGGCATACCTAACCTGTAGCTGAGGACCTTACGTATTCTCCCTGGGAGACTAATTTCCATTATTACAACAGTTGTATCCCCATGAGGGGTGCGATACGTATTAATTGAACAACTGATAATGTCGTTTCGTCCCACAAATGCGAGGGGGCAAGTCGTTGAAGCGACATTCAAGTAAGTAGTGAAAATAAACCTGAGACCACTTCTACGAGATTGTTAGCATTTCCTAAGGCACGCATACGAGAAATTGAAGAAAACCAAAATGTACACTTAGGTGGGAGATTTTCCTATTTGTTTATCGGCTAGAAATAGCAAATTTCCTAAGCAAGCGTAAACACTTGAATAATTTAGAGGCCAAGACACCAAAGTTCGTTCAAACGCAAACACCCTCACTATAACCCTCTGACGAAGAGGGCCGAGCACATGGTGGTACGAACACAAACTCACAAAGCTACTCCAAAACTCAACGTTAGCCGAACTTTCATGAAATCCCAACAAACGGCAAGAAGTCAAGACTAATAAGCTCCGAATAGCTGTTACTCCCGCTTTCCAATAAAGCTATTATCTGATAATTGGAACGCGAGCAATACGACACGTTTGACCGTCGACTATTTCATCCTACACTAAAGATCCATACGATGCACTTCAGAAGAAATAACGGGATCATACGCACGTCTCTTACCTGCGACTTCAAGGAGACTTGCACGACTCAGTCAATGGGTTCCAACTCGAAGGCGACTGATCGCGTTCTGTGAGATCCGAGGATAATGTTGCT
This sequence comes from Platorchestia sp. MABIK, assembly GCA_014220935.1. NCBI lineage: Eukaryota > Metazoa > Arthropoda > Malacostraca > Amphipoda > Talitridae > Platorchestia > Platorchestia sp. MABIK. The sequence continues at coordinate 28,087 of JACJUY010005715.1, read as the reverse complement.
GGCCAACAAGTGTAAACCGATGAGACTGAAGCCCACTAGGTCTCATCCGAGTGATCAACCCATCGCAACACTCACAGAGAACACAGTTAATATGAATAAAAAAGCAGTTCAGAAACTTAGATCAAGTGCGCAGCTTAGAAATTCAAATATCAATATAACTTTACAAAGACGGTCCGATAGATTCTGAGTAGCGAGATATAATTCAAAAGAACTGATATCGGTCAATTCGAAGCAGAACATTTGTCAGAACAAATGAATCCCCAAAATGAAGAAAAGGTCATCAGATTGTTAATTACGGTTTGGAATATCAATAGCCCAGATTTTGGAAGTAGACACCCGTTTTAGGTAGAACAGCGAACTCGAACAATAGTTAGCTGAAGTGCTAAGGACTTTCTGTTCACAGCATTCACTTTGAGAAAATAATGGAGGGTAAAGCGAGGGTAGCCGCCAAGGGAGAGGTATACGAGCGGTGAGGGCGAGCGGCGACGGCGAAGTAAGGGTGAGCGCTAGCAGCCACCCTTGGGTCCGCGCTAGCCCCTCCCTTGCCCTCAAACACACATACCACACCCACCGTCGGCCCCATCACACCCTTACCACAGCTCGCACCTCCACACTGCACACCAGTAGTAGCAGCAGCAGCAGCAGCAGTAGTAGTGGCATTTGCGCATCACAGAGTGAACCACGACACCTATATTCAACATGTTCGTGAGAACGTTGGACATCAAAGTGAGTTGGTTCACTCTGAACACTTAAAGGCTACTACATTCGGGCCCCACCCACTCCCACTCCCACTCTCCTCCTTCGAGTGGTATCGACCGGCCACCACTCCCCTTCCCGTACCTCTTCAGTTCTCCCTCAACCCTAACTCTCCCGTCCCCTTCACTTCAGTTCTCTCTCTCTCTCCCTCACACTCTCCTTACGTTCGGAACCTCGAGACAGAAGAGAAAGAATGCAGGTGATATCATAGCAGCACAAGCAATTGCCCCCAAAGGGCCACTCACAGGACTAATAAGATGAAGCTACCCAACAGAAGCAACGTGCCGATACATCGCGCAGGAGTACCGTGCCTAATCTCCACACAACGCGTGAACAACGCATGCGCAGACCATGATTGGTAAAACAACGGAGACGCAGCAATGAGGACAGTTCAGTCCTACGAGAACAAGACGCAGGCAAGACAACTTTTTATTCTCTGGAAGTTCAAAAGAACAAATGATTCGCGTTATGATGTCAAAGAAGTACCAGTACTGTACTCAACAGCCAAAAAGAAAGATAATCAAGATTAATCAAGCATGTTGAAGATAAGTTCTTAACTTTACGCAAGCGTCTGCTTTTTCAAGCTGTGCTTAAAATCGTCGTCTACAAACAGTTGCATTTCACTGGGATGAAGCTCAAACAAGAAGTGAACCCTGGTCATTCTCTTTTGATCAAGATGGAAATAAATTGTAGGAGGATCTTCCAATCGCAAGATGGGAACAATCTAATCGCTGCCTCAGAATCAGAACTTCAATATGTTCCTATCGATAAGGTTAGTTAAGACACTCATACAATCTTGTTGAACAAAACAGAGTAACTTAGCTGCTAGGTGCCTGTCGACCAAACGCAGATCTACATTTAATTAATCAATTTCGAGACCCAGTCGACTGAATTGACTGAGTAACCGACTAGAAAAAAGAATGCATTTGCATATGTAACCAGCATGGCTTTCCCTCATTCGAGGATTTCTTAGCTGATAACTATACTAGCTGATATTGCTGCGTGTTTTGCGCTTCCAAAAAAGCGCGCTAATTGCACCAAGATGCATACATAATCTGAAGTCTCTCTAAGCCACGCTACCAAGCGTTAACCGAGTATGCGGTAAGAAGACCTCGGAAGCAAAGAAACTGAAATCCTTAGCTTCCGTCACAGCTTCTCAATCGTAAACTACATTTTCAAAGTTTACTTCACAGGCAATCCCCAGGACGATGAATTTAGCCTCATTTTGTGAGACTCGTTTAATTTTTCATATAATTCGTAGTTTTCTTGCTTTGAAGTTAACAAGCACACGCTGATAAAGGAACCTCTCCTCGCAGGGCATCTCAGTTCGCTCCAATTTCACAGTACGCCGCTCCAACTAGTAAGACGATCGCAAACTAGCAAACACACCCGGAGTTGAAGGAGGGATCCAAACTCGTACAATGCAATACAAGCAATAACTTACCTGTATCATTTTTTATCAACATTTACCAGGTCTCTCAAGTGAAACAGTAGAATAGAGACTGAGCGACAGATTCGCAAAATGAACTACTTACGACTTCATCCTAGCAGAAAGCTTTTTTTCACAAAATTCAGCTAGAAATCTAGCGACACCAATACCGAAAAAACTTAGAGTTCTCGTGTTTAGCAACTGGTAAGTTCATTAAAAAAGTAAGGGAATGTACATGATACCGTCACAGACCTGATCATATTGAACAAGCACTTCGCACACACAATGCACGGCTGCCACATCGACAGCAGCGTATGCAGAAATGCCTCGTTATCTCGCATACAAAAGAAGCACTGACCTCTCTGAGTTCCTTGATCTTCTCGCCGCCCTTGCCGATAATGGCCCCGGCCTGCGACTGGTGCACGAGCAGGCGCACATCGCTCTCCTCGGTGCGGGGGATGGCCTGGCAACGCGCCGCAAACAACCATTAGACCAACGTGAGCAGCGCAACAGAGAAAATCACAGCACAACAATCTACGTCTGGAATCTCATTTCCTTCCATGCTCGTCAGGGCATTCGTGATACGGGAAAATGATAATAAGACCTCCATACACAGGATGCGATATTGTGTCGACAGTGGACAGGTTGTACAAATCTATTCAACATCACATCTACCGTTTACGCAGGGTACAATACGAGCCAACTCTAAAATAAACATTCGAATAGGCAAACCTGATTCACAAATCGGTGATGCATTGTTTTAGCGCCCACCATGGAGCGAGCAGGAATGAGATATTACAAAAACGTAACTCATGATCAGATTTGCACAACAAATGAAATTAGAATTTGAGGGTAACCTTCGGTTTAAGTCACAAGTACAATGAGCGTGTACATTAAACCAAAATTTTGACATTACATTCATGAACACAATCCTAAATAGTTCACTTGCACACACGAATCGTTTTCAGGGATTTTCTTGGAAAAATCTCGCTAAAATGCTAACAGTACGAATACCATTAACAGATCACTTTACTCACATATCATTGAAGGCAAAACATCACGGAAAGGAAGGCTAGCTCCAAGAGTTTTTACATAAGGTTCTTGTACATTTTTGATATCATATACTGCAAGAAAATACCCGATTTCATTGGTAAAAGAGAATGACATTGAGTGATTGAATAATTCACAACGTTACGTCTCACAGGCGCGGTGAGGTGACCAACAAAATAGCCTAAATAATAAACTCAAGAACTCACTTCAGCCAGAGCATTGAGCACCTCCTCGAGAACTTTGAGCACAATGCTGTAGTCGCCTCGGACGGTGAGCACTCTGTGGACAGCAGGACCGTATGATGTATTAAATACTGCTAAAATGATCCCAAAACAATGTCCCTATGGTATCCGATCACTGTAAATGACATGACTTATGAAAAAGAAAACTAGCATCTTCCTAAGATTTTTTCGTATTAAACGAATTCCCACAGCTAGAATTTAATTTAGGCAAAATTGAAGTTAAGACAGAAATCTACAGAGCTATGACAAATGATTAAGCTCTTATAACCACGCGCTAATTTAGTTTACATTTTTACTCCACGTTGGGTGCATTCGAAAATATCTCATAATAACTGGTTCATCCATGTTAGAATTTCTGTGGACTAAATTAGGCACAATTGTAAGGCTCTATGGAAGGACTTGCAGTGGAAAGTGAGCATGTCCTACACACAGCAGAGGTGCGAGGGAGAAGGAGTCGCCAACACTCAAATTAGAGGCGTGGTGTTCACCGCAGGGTTGCCAAACTGGCTTTTTCTAGCCAAAGTTCTTCAGCAAGGGAATTTTTCAAATGAAGGTCGACCATAAAGATCATTCAGCATCTGGTAACCCAATCGCGTCTCCAGATACTGCGTGGTCTTGAGGGTTTCACCGAACTTGAAAAACGCAGCAACTCGATGCTTTTGACCACAAAAAGGCCTATTTAGTAACCCTGGTTGACCCTCGAAGTGAAGGGGACAAGCGTCAGGGGGCAGTGGACACAGCGAGGCGTTGGCTCATGTATTACGTCACAGCTAATAAGAAAACTGAACTACCATCAATACTACAGCGAGGGATATGAGTAATGCCAGGGGACAGTCAAGAAACGATGAAAATCGCAGAAATACAATTGTGCAAAAAAAAGCAAAGACATGCACAAGTCAAGTTTCCTATTTGACGAACCGATTCGTCCGAAACTTTATTGTTGATTTATACGCGGGTATACCGAAAACACAATAACGGGGTCAAAGAAATTTACTTTCTTTCGCTCATTTCAACGCCAATAAAAGTTCACTTCCACATAACAGAATGGCAGTTGAAATTGATGCCCTCGTGAATATTTTCGATATTTCAGGAACTCTCGGCATTTAAGGAACCTTTGAGCACTTTAATCTAGACCCCCCAAACAAACGTCAGGGCAAAGCTCAATCGCGTTTGCAAATACGTTAGAATTGTATACAAGTTCACAAATGCGTGGCATACGCACGCTCGACACATGTGTTCAGGTTCAAGTTTTCCTTTACGGTGTAAGACAATTTTATGCGATACCACACTAGTTCTATCAATTTCCGATTCAGAATACGTGTTCTTTCCACAACACTTTTGATCCTTCATGAAACACTTGCACTAAAATTGTTGAGCTTTATGTACAAATAAAGTTCAAATAGCGTTTTTTTGTGCAGCTAAAATATTGACGAATTTACCAAAACAATTCATGAGCACACCCATGCTTGAAGCTTTGTCAAACACAATGCAATAATATTCTTAATAAAGGCACTATTCCAACATCCATTGAGGAATCTCCATTCTAATCCAAGCAAAACGCTTTGTAAGCGCATAATGGCAACAGTGATAAAGACCATTCGTTGATACTCTTAACTACAGTAGAAGGACTCTTAACGTAAGGCTAGCCCGTTGCTCATCAACTCTATGCCGCCTCACATTTACAGGAATGCAGAGAGAAGGAGCTAGTTGAAGTTTAAACCTACTTCACGCTTCAGAGGCGGGTTGTAGTGGCAAGTTATTTCGTCGCAGCGGTACAGCCAGTGGCGTAAGTTTTAATTCGATTTGGCACGCAGCGTCGGTTAGCAAAAAGACCTTACGCTGCCTTGAGTACCATAACGACAACTTATTTTTTTAAATCCAATCTCAAATCATAATTGTGGAGCATCTCAGTTTCAAAGGAGCAGATGAATAACAGTCATCCGTCCAAGGAACACCTGAAAGAACCCTAGAAGGACCCATTTTTTGCAAATCTCAACACAACGTGATAACGAAGGTTATTGCTCAATAATATAGGAAACAAACGACTTCCCATTCAAGAATGACATACAATAACTTCTGCAGTGCGTAAAGAATTAGGACTCCCAGCACCTCTTCCGCCCACCACTGATCGCTTTGTTCAGTTGCAGCCCTTCTACCTCCATAAGACAAAAGGAATAGTCGCATAACACATTCACAAAATTTGTGGCCGAGATACAGCCATGAAGTTTATAGCATAGTCAAAGCAGCTACTAGAATCGGTAGTTATCCTAACAAGATTTAGCCATAAAAACTAGTCAGATTAAAAACTACCATCGTTATTTAAAAGAAATTAGTTTCAAATCTTTGAATAATTAAAACTGAAAACGAAACTCGGCACACAGGCTTTGGGAGTGCTACAAACTGATTTTTAGTTTCAACCTCCCTAACCACAAAAGTTCAAAGAGAGGAAGGATGAAGGCATCATTAAGTATGGAGTTAAGGGAGCACGGACTCTACGCTACAGAACAAATCATTAAACCACCAAAGCTCCTAAGTCTGAAGAATCACTTGCTAGCGCCACGTAGCGTATACTAAACGTAACCGAGCGCCAATTAGCCAACACGTCAACACACTCGCAACGGAACTGTAGGGAAGCGGCAGCCTGCAAGCAAAATGAAACCAATCGAGAAGCAAGAACTAAGCGTGATATATCCACTCCGGGAAATCATTTCATGCAATTTAACTCGTAAGAACAAAATCATAGACTGGTCGAGTATCAATAGAGTACACTGTCAGCGTGTGTTACACACACCAATACGTTTGAAGCAACTGCAAAGTTCTCTTCCACTAAATATGAACGAAACAGGTGGTGGCAGTGAAACTCTCGATCAAATTCTTTCAAGTTGAATAGTATTGAAATAAATGCACGTCTCATCTGTCATTTCATGTTCCGATACTGCAATTTGGCCCAACTGGTTAACTCATCAAGCCAAGTCTTGTACTAAAAGGAAAAATTGATCCCTAATCTAAACAACCAAGTAAAAAGCATCACACTGTGCGCAAGGGTAACTGTGTACGGCTTTTAAATCTTTGAAAAAAAAATAGGAGAAATACTACACGGAAATTAATTTCATCGTCCTCAATTCCTAATTTATAACTCGAGTGCCATGTCTTTCAGTTCAATGAATCCCTTTCAATCAAAATTTGTAACATAACCAACCTACACGCCACATACTTCACAAGACCGTACAGTGATGAGGCAACCATACAACAACCACATCAAACAATCAAAATGCTATCATGTCCTATAGATGTACATTATTTTCGCTCCTTCTTTCTGGTGCCGGGATAGCGGTCGAAAACCGCTCCGTTCTTGGCACACAAATGAAATGAAAGCTGGACAACTATTGTGGGAGAAGGGAGTCTCGTCAATATTGAAGCAATTTTTCGCATAAAAAATGGTCTCACTGAAGAAAATACGGTGAGATTTGTATTGGGTACCCACCATGGATAGAGCTAATTGACAGCTTAACTGGTGTTCTTCTTAAATCTCCTGTTTAGATTCAGAATAACTGAACGAACACCGAATCATAGTTTTATCCTAGTTCAACTGAGCCAGTGGGGTGGAGAACCTTTATAATTACCCTTCCACATAATAAATCACATGCTATCGAAGTGCCGAGGAATTTAAACAGTTAATTATTTCTCAACATGAGCGTCGATAATGTTTTCGGCTAGATAACGAAGCTGTCGCATTTCACAAACGGCTGCAGCAGGTGATATCGGCCACTCTACACAACAAGGAATGCTTTTTGAATGTCAAATATTAAAAACGCTTCCTAAAAGTACTCCTACCCATAGCACGATTCAGTATATGACCGTACTCCTGTCAACTTGACTTCCATCGCCATTATTTTACTTTATAATTATTTAGGCACAACAAAGGTAACCTGAAGAGAGCGAAGAAACCGAGCCATTCAGTGTGCACTGTAGAAAACTGGGAATCTATGCACCAAGTGTGTTCATGCTCACAAGACACTGTCCAAAAAACGAGTTAAGAAGATAGAAGAAAAATTACCAAGCTGGTATAGTAAAGTGGGCATTGACTGAAAAAGTTGAATTGAGCAAGAAAGATAGAAGTCTCGACAGCCGACCTATAGCTGAGGCAAGCTAACACCAGTTAAGCTGTCCTCCTGGGGGAACATGACTTTCAAGTGAAATCTGTTTCATCAAAGATATTCTGCCGCTTACGATCCTCTACTAATTTGAAATGTTATATTGATTCTGCATACAAGGAAGTTCAACTCTAAATTCTGAAACTGAAAACAAACTCTCGATAGAAGCTGAACATCTACTATAGCATGCATGTTAGCGCTGCGTCCACAACTTCGGCAGGGGCTACAGCACCAAAACTCTCAACTTCCACTTCATTCCACGACTAGCTATACAATAGAGCAATCGATAAAATGGTGTGCTGTGCCTTTGCAGTGCGGGCTAATTTACGCATCTCTCTCATTGCCACTAAACACCAAGTCCATCACTTTATTTCATGATACACTGGCTAATGGAAGAACTTCTGTGAATTATTTTTAACCTTGTAGCACTAAAAAACTATTCTAGTATAAACACTTGTTACTACATTCCCAAAAACAGTCTGACTAAAAAGTAACATTTCGACGGATAATAATGGAGACCAGAGAGGTGAATTCAGTCTACAACGAGCGAATGCTTCAAGTTGAGATGAGAATCGGGCAAATTTTGAGGTCACATTTAATCGCACCATCGATAACGACCATCACACAATCGCTGCAGACCAACTTAAACTTCTGAATACTCAACTTGCCATTTTCCCAGCAGGACCCTATTAATATGTTAACTGTATTCACATGCAAAAGGTTACACAAACATAAGCGAGTACTCGTCGCACCGTTGTAATTCTTTCATAGATAATGAAGTGACACCAAGCTAAATAAAAACATCAACTCGCGCAAATTCTACGGAAAATAAATTGCAACGAACTGCTAACTGATAAGATCAGTTTGAAACAATGAAGGCAGTGAAAGTAAGATAGATTAAATGAGAAACCATAAAACGAGTACTTTGAGACCACACGCAGGTCGCAGCAACCAGCTGTCCTATAATATTGGATTAACAAGAGCACAATGAAGCCATTGCATTCCACTCCTGAAATGTAACCGCTCTAAAATTTGACATTCCCACAAGCTGCTTGCATCAGAAGCTGAACAACTGAACGCTGTAACTGCACGTAATGACCAACTCAAGAATGAAGGCACACTCAAAATGCACATATCATTAAATGGTTACCATTCATCAAGGCATTAAATTCAATTAGGAACCAAGAAAAAAAACCCTGATGTGCTTTACTGAGCGTTGAGGGAGGCCTTTCTTCAAGGTAAGAGAGTGAGGCAAGAGAAGCGCTCCGAGTATCAAGGAAAAGTGAATTACGTCAATGAAACTCATCAAAAAACACAAAGGGAGCAACAGAGGGCACAGCCTCAAATATATACAGTGATAAGAGATAACATTAAATTTTCATTACAGCAATAGAGAAACGATGAGCATTTCATAAGAGATATACGCTCGTTAAGTCAAAGATATTAATGTCGGTGGAGGGAAAGCGAAGAGCACTGCTGATCTCTAAGACTAGATTCACTTCACACGTGACGTCTAAAGGGAACTAAGCTGCAAAGGATCAATGAAGGGTTCAAGTTAAAAAAACTTAAAATGCTCTCCTATAATTTCGGAGATAATAATTACCGTTCAGGGCCGGGACAATCAGGGATGGTAATAGTGGCCGGGTACTGATCATATGAGATGGGGCCCGGGTGGTGGAGGACAGGGGGACCAAAACAACCATACCCATTGGGGCCCAAAACGTGGTGGGGACCGGCCGGGAGGGGAGGGAGAGAAAAAGATAAGGCGCAAAATTAATCACTTCATCGAGTTATCACCACACAATACTAATCTCCAATCACTCAAAGGCTTGAAACTGCTCAAGTAGAGGTAGTTACCATAAAATGGATTCCAATAGTCTAGTCAATCGCTCGTGAGTTTTCTTCAAGCAATTTTCAATGTACACATGTACCTACATCTCAAAATGAAACAATTACCGGAGGCGAACCCAGCTTTTCAGGATAAAAGGAGATTAGAGTCACTCGTCGACATAAATAAACCTACTGATACGTGTTTATTACAAAGAAATTTCGAAACGATGAGAGATAAAGAAGTAACTTCAAGTGAGCTGTTTATATCAGAGAAAGGCTGAGCACTACCGAAATGAAACCATCATCGTGGCTCCTAGAGGATACATTGAAATACTTCTCAGGCAATGCTCGTTGAGTGAATAAATGTTCGTCTATATCTACGGGAAATTGTTAAACGCACAGTAACAACAGCGGACATGACTGTTCTAAAACAATCAGAATGATTTCTATTTATTTCACATGAGACCATCTCTTTACATCAGGCAAAACTAGAGAAATATACGAAAAATCACATACACCATAATAATATGTATCAAGAAATTCACGCCTACATACTTTTAGTTCATAAGACTTGTCAAAATCTCAACAGGTAGAACAACTGATTGCAGGCAAATAATGTTACTAAAGAACTTTCAAAACTCTCCCTACAAAAATTTTATATCGATTCGATTAGTCGCGAATAAAACTGTACAAACATAGAACGAATACTCGTTAGATACTGTTGCAAGAATTAATGCGAGATCGTCAAAAGCTGATATGATACACATCTCAATCAGATTTCTGAGATGTCTACGAGATGAACTAGACAGACACGGAAGCAAGACTGCTGTCGATCATGGAGGTCGAAGAGCAACAGTCCTCCATGCGAGATCGTCACGCGCTCAGCGAGTAGACAGAAGTGAGCAAGTTTGGGACAGTTCCAAGTACCGAGAGGCATCACTGCATGGCTTCCCCAGCGGTGCAGTGGCCACTAACTTCCCCACGGCACGCACACTTCACAGCAGTGCACGAGCCAAAAAGATCGGAACGTCTATCGTTTTGCTTGCCCCAGGAAACTTCCCGTCCGTATAGCTTCTTACTGGGAAACGATCAAATTGGAGAACATCGCCATGCAGCTCATGACCACACAAAGATGGCTGCATTACAGGCATCTACTAAGACGAAAATTAACGTTACTCTTGACAAAAACTCCATAGCTCGTTTGCCCTCAAGTGCTACGATCTATCAACATTAATACAATTGTTTATATGTTTGAGAATATAAAAATGAATTTGAACAATATGCTAAAATCCCCACCAAATAACATTACGTAAGGTAAATTAAGTGGCGATCTTTTTCCAAACCAGAAATATCAACCATACTCAAGCGATCTAACTAAAACTTCGCTATGTTCTGTTCCGCCCAAAACAACTCAAATACGTAAAATAGAAACCGAATCAATAGAAATATCAATGTCCCCAAATATGCAAGATCCAGTTCGACTCGAGCTAGACAACTGTTTCTAATGCGAAACTTTAGAAGACATGAGCACGACCACAACCATCTCAAATTACCTCGCTGCGTAGACGGGATATGTTAGAACCTCCCTTTCCAATGATGGAACCGGCGGTCTGAAAGATACATGGCATAAGTTACGCAAAGTAAAAGCACGCTTCGAGCAGCATTTACGGTGAATGGAATGTTCCTTAACATGTAACATTTAAAAATAACCAAGCGCTATTTTAATGCATAAAATTTTTTAAATACAGGAAATAAAAAAAATATATCGCCAATGCAATCAGCATTAATAAGTCAAGTTAAGTGACATAACAGTGTAAAACCGAAGGTGGAAAATATCGAAGCCAATTCAATGAAATATATTTTAGGCTTTGCTCTGGTTTCACCCATATATGATCCAAAGAAAATTTAATAAGAGAACTTAATTCCACAGCAACACTCATGGAAGATCAGGGGCTGCAAGTTTTTGAGTGGGCCAAAATTGGACCCTTCACAGATCTCACTTGAAATAAAAAAAATGTACCTGAACAAGAAAATAACAGAGACCTGAACTCGATACCAACAAGAAGTTGAAAACACGCAAGACAAACTAGAACTTGAAACAAGCTAACCTTGGCTTGGATGAGGAGACGTAGATCGGAGACCCCGGCGGAGCGCGAGCGCTTGCTGCTAGGAGAGCTCTCAGTGGATAGCACGCTCTCAGACATCCTTTTCATACCTGAGCACACAGAGAACACAGCATTATGGCCAGCGCTCAGCTCAAGAACTGTTTCAACAGATGCGATAACATCCCCACTGCCACATCGGAGTCATACGAGTTATAAATTTAAATCCAATTTCGGGTAACAAAGAAACACAGAAAACGAATCAATCAGAAATAGAAAGGAGAGAAGCTTCGATTTTGAGTTTCTGTCCGCAGCCAACTTTCTTCTCCCCACGCAATTTCATAACAATTCTAGAGCGAAAACCAGCTCGACTCGTCGAGCTACAAAATAAAAATACATGATCACACCTGACTGTCCAAGTAAATGCGCGTACATGGATCTAGTTTCTCCGTAGAGCAGTCAACAACGACCGTCAAGCTTAGTTTTCACAGCAATTCACACGAATTTAGCACCCTCCCTATAGGGTTGAACTTTTCGAATATTTTGGTTAAATTTTTGTACAATGAAGTCACGCAGGATATAATTGGCCATGCAAATTTGTCAGCTTCTAGAGGACAGCTGCCCAAAATGTTTTCGGCGGTGACAGAGGACGAAGATGAATTACAGAATTAGACTGTAAACTGGCAGACACAGAGGCCAACAGTGGATATGTAGCAAGATGAGTCTACATTTCGCATTCAAGAAATAAAAATAAATGAATTCGGTAACCTTAATCCCTTAAGGAATAGTTCATAACAGCTTCCTTCAAAGTAATGATTTAGCAAAGGAGAAGATAAAACAAAGGAACCCGATGTAGTTGATTTGCGCTGATGGAAAGAAATTCTGATGCTAGCTTACCTCCTGCAGTAAAATCAGGAATCCTGATTTATCATTGTGAATAAAAGCTCAAAAGGTGTCAAAGTACTGATACTCTGCAAATCCTTGTAAAGTGATGGTAGGAGCTTTTAAATTTATCATTGAATTAATTATTTCTCAAAATATAAAGATTGAAAAAGATTGTCACTCTTCCATTCGCAGATTCACCAGATGTCTCGACTGAAACACTAAATGCTAGAACACGAGTACATCGAAATCTCGACAGATTAGGAGTTTTCTATTGAAGAATATGGCTAAATAGCAGCAGGGCAGCGTAAATTCCAACGACAAGAACAGGGTCACTCTGAATTAATGGAGAGTCTGGCTGAAGTATGTGGAGGGGCCTTGGAGTGGGGAAGGGTAAACATGAGAGGACGGACGGTCGCCTGTCTCAACGGGAGAAGGGCATGAAATAGAACAAGGAGAGATATAAGGGGGGAAAACTATTAGAAAAAATCCAAATGAGTAATGAAAATGAAAACGCAAGAAAAACATAGATGTGGTAAACGGGACTGTGTGGAAAACGACCGCATAATCGCTTCCAGCTGCAAGAACTGGAAGGCTGGCATCAACACGAAAGGTGGGGAAACGGGGATAAAAAAGTGGGCACACTGTCGACTCGTATCAGAGTGTAGACGTCTCCCCGAGATGGAGAGAACAGGGAACACGCTTTAATGGGTAGGGAAAAGCCAAGTAACCGCGTCCAGCTGCAAGACGAAGAAGGCTGGCCACAACACCCAGGAGATCGGGGAATCGGGAGGGCAGGAGGTTTGGGCACACCGAGAGGGGCGGGTTGGGGGGAACACTCTTTACCTATCGGTGGGGGAGCACTGGCTGAACACCCATCACATACGGGGAGGTGGAAGCAGCAAGGGTTTGCTCGTGCCAAAGGCAAAGCCTGCAGCAGAGGGGCAGAAGGGGGAGGTAGAGCGCAGTTCTCGCACTCGCCGGAGGACGCACAGCACGCGTGTGCAGGGGCGCCGCTCGATGACAACACCTCACCATCAATGTTTACCGATGAATATTCTAATGCGCCCATTAAGAAACATTGCCTACAAATTTCCTCAGTTCAATAAGCCACACTGCTCTACTTAGAATTCATCAAAACAGGTCCAAAAGAAACAATCTGTTGAAGTAGTCATGAAATGCAATGGTGTTTGCCCACACAGTAACCACACAACCCATAGAATCAAGAACACGTGATAAATAATGTGAATGCCCAACAAAACTCGACAATATACATAAAATAAAAACATTACAAGCACAGTAATAGCTAAATAACTAGCTAACTAGACGAAATAAATTTTACAGTTCCACATCCGGCACGAGCAAGAACTTTTCCGTCTTTCAAACAGATATACCACTTCAATCATGTCCGGAACATGTAGAACTTTGAAATGCTGGATTAACACATCACAGGGCTTTATAGATAACTAGTATACGCGCGTCGCAAAAAGATGACAGTAATTTTAAAGTTGGAACAATAACTTTTTCATTTGAGCTATTTAAATGAACAACAGAAAAGACCTCGGATCCATAGACCCTACTGCACTATTACACGAGTACAACGTATTTCAATCAAGTATACATACTTCGTACCTAACCTTTAATTTCATAAACTGACGGACGGACTACTTATTGTTGAATGGGCCAAAGCTTCCAGCGACACAACGTGTAGGCAAACCAGAAGGACTATAAAAACTCTTGGTGCTGTAATATAAATAATTTTTTGAGGAATTGCTTCCCTGACGTGTTCCATGACGTCCACTGCCGAGTGGCACTTCTTTCCTCATTATGATGCGGGCAAGAGGCGATGCCAGAACCAGTCTAACGACGGTGGTTGTGATACAGGTATTACGAGTAAAGTAACAGGTCAGATGGTAGCAGAAAGTTTAAGATAATTAAAAATATTTCCATAGTCCACACTGAAATACAGTCGAACAGGATCAGGGAGCTACACATCGACGCGGAAAGATAAGATGTTAGAGTTTAACACGCTCACCGCGTTTCCGCGGTTAACTGTTGTTTGTAGGTAGCAGAATTGGGATATCGACTCGACTGTTCGAATACATTTTTATCCTTCCTAAAAAATATGAAAATACAATTGCACGATAACATTTCACCCCGTATGATAACAGTTATTTATAAAAGAGATAGCGAAACCGATGGAAAGTCTTTCATTTATACCCGTACGTGAATGAGCAATGTACCTAGTTGGACACATATGGCACAATACGCGGGGAACGTGTTAAGCCTCACTATCCGCAACAAAGGCGTTCCAAAGAGGAAGGCACTATTTAGTTTGGACTTGAGGAAACGCGAAATCTACGCACAAGGTGCATAGAAATGGCAAGTTCAGAAAGAAGTTTGAGAAACAAGATAAAAGTTGAAGAAGAAAGTAGTAGGCGCTGAAAAACAGGACAGCAATGAACTGAGAAAAGGCGGTCCTAAACATAACGAACATTTTATTAGAACAGAAAGAAGACGTACCTCACTCTCAGCACGGGACCTCACATTTTTCTGCCTGGTAGTGTTAATTCCCACACACAAACATGGAAAACGGCAAAAATCAAACATTTACTACTTAATTAAACACAGCCCTGCCTCGTAACATAGCTTCAAATGTATTGATTTACTGCAAACAATGACTCATCTACAGTTTCAAGCCCGTTTTCCACGATGCAGAGGAACACTGAATACAGCAGTTTTCTTCCAAGAACTTGACGTGCCTCGTCACCTACACGCATCCAACTGCCACTACCGATTTCCTCGTAACTGGCCAGGCTTTTTGGTATCTTTGTGTAATCAATTCTTTGTCGGTGTCTGTATCCACAGAATGAAAAGGAGTACATGATTTATTTCAACAGCCAAGGGTCATCACCAATTCATGACATGACACCAACCAAGAAATGACTACAAAATGTTCATAGCCATATTGCACATACAATTTGGCTAATGTCGGCAAATCGGCTTCGTACTCGAAGAAACGAAGCTACAAAAATTCGAAGCAAATTCTTCATCTCTCAACATGTCCAAATAGCACAAGGTGTTACGTCGGCTACAACAGCACTACTTTGACAACGAGATGAATACATATTGTTACTAATTTCTTAAAAAAATATTTCTTCGCAATGGTATTTGTAACATTTCTATGTATAAAAAAAACTGAGCTTCAAATAACTTTAATCAGAGAACTTCTGATCACCATGTAGAATATTTCAATCCGCATTTTTACAGTGACATGCCTACTCAATTTTGTCAACAAATTGTTTTTTTACTTCGAAAAATCTGAAGATAAACTTACACAGTCAGCTTTCACGATGACGAACTTCAGTTGACGATGAAGATAGTGATGCAATCGCACAGCACTCGTGATACAAAATGTCCGCAGCACAATTGTGGTGGGTTGATAAGCGCTTGTTACCGGTTGTAGGCTGAGCTACCCAGAAACCTAACTTGCATCACAGGCTCGGAAGCTCGAAAGCTCACAAGAGTGAAGCGACAACGGCCAGACGACTAATGAGAAAATTCGGAGCAGAATGTCAGTGATCACATGATATAGGCAGGGAACACGGAGCTCAAACGTGCAAATTGTCGGAAAGAGGCACGATTCTCACTAGAGGGATGTGGCGGAGCTGACCGTGCCCAGTTTGTTGTGGAGTAGCCATGGTAACCGGACAACACAGCCACTCGCAACGCTGGACAGGCTACGTGGCAGCACCCACAACTGAGAGAAGATAAGGAGCTACTTCTCCCTCGGAAGTCATTATTACTTCCTTAAAAATGGCCGCAACCATACGGAAAGACGTTAATTGGGAAAAAATAGTTTTGAGCCCAGGGTTCGCACGGTCATGCTTATGAGAGAAGACAGACATTGCACAACGTGAGCAACAAAGGCCCGAAGAGTTCCACGGGGACAGGTTAATGTGTTTGAAAATTTGGTTGGAGAACCATGCTGCTAAGCACACTAGCTGTATGAGCCCAAACATCGCATTTTAGCAACTAATCTATCTCTGACTCAAACCATAAATTAGCTTCCATTCTCTAAGCTACACAAAAACTGCTAAGTGATTTTTTCCAAGCAAATAAAATGAAATCGGCAGCGTAAATCCGAAAAATAAGTCTGCATCAGCCTCACACTAGTTCAGTGATATCAGCAATCTCGCGCTGTACCATGCGGCTGCTGGACGCATTTCCATCATTGTATTTCTCAACTCTGTCGTCTTACACATTTGAAAAATAGAAACTATTTAACAAAACCAAGTGAAAAAGTCAAAAATGAGCGTTTATGAACCAGCAGCAGTTCGTCTTCTACCAGCTGCAAGCATATAACATAACTAACTACTAAGCAAAAATACTCTGCACCAGCACTTAATACATAACAGGCAATTAAGAACATGTAAAACACTACGCCCTGAAATAACGGACTAAAATACGAATGAAATCTTT
>JACJUY010005715.1:622-11075 GCA_014220935.1 Platorchestia sp. MABIK | reverse complement strand
TACAAACGAAAACAACTTTGGATACGCAGCTACTACGAAACAAGTATTCGAGGAATATTGCAAAGAAAAGTATCCATGGAATGTTTACCGCTTTCATTACCACCTCAAGTCAAAAGTAAGAGGCATGCTTTTAATCCATTAAATGATTCGCTTTTGATTGATGAAAGTAATGATCGCATTGGTCTCTCCATTAATGGTTTTCGTTGCAGTAATCCTTTCACTGAAATGATAAAAGCGGCTCTCTAAATAAACATGCTTGGGCAACACTCGGCCTTGAGGCAGCAGTAGCTACTTCTCCAGCGACATGTACCTTCAAGTGATGAAGCGTGCGCATCCAGTCAGTCACCCGAAATGAAGTCGAAAGTAGAAACGAAAAATTTTCTAAAATTTCACTTATAGGGAAATCCAAGAGCATATTCAGGCAAAATAGAAAGATCATAATATAATTCATCACCGTAAATAAATAGGCGAAGACGAAGTACGTTTTCCTGTGCTACATGGGCGTATTTTCTTCAGTCAGTCAAACGTTTCTGAGACGACAAAGCCAAATTTAAGGAAAATAGTACTCCGAGTAAGCGAGGTCAACATCAGCCTGACGACTGCCTTTAATATGAAAATTATTTTGTTTTCCATGAAGTGAGCCCATAAGTGATGGAAGTAGTAGAACAAAGATGGAGGAACGCGCATGCGAAGTCGCTCAGAAACTTATTGAACGGCCGGGATCGGGAAGGCAGACGGAGGAGCGCACGCACCGCAAGCCTGTGCCTGCAGCGCCCGCCACACGAGGGTGCGGGTCGCCACTTCACGTCCACATGTGAACACCATCCTCTCTAGTCGCATCTCGGCCGCAATTTTATAATTTAAAATAAAGAAAATGATTATTAACCCCTTGCACCTTTAATTTTCATCCTAGTATCGTTATCTATGTCAATTCCTGGCACTGACATCAGGTTGTCACTCAAAAGAATAAAGAACTGCCACTTGCCGGTGAAATTCAATAGGTACAGTGAAGTTCAAATTCCACAAGTAGAATACATAAAAACTACGGTCGAGATTATGAAGTTCACCTATATACGGGAAAAAGAAACGACTATTCAAAAGGGAGACTACATGAATCCCGGCAACCAGCGACAGCAGCATCCAAAACTCGAATGATTCAACTCGAATGTCGGCTTGAAAAAAAGTCGTGGACGTAGTTACAATTAGCAGGGAACCGGGACGCACCCGCTCCGAGAGCAGCGTATTGCACGCTGAAATAAAAAAACAGATTCCGGGAAAATGGCTGAGCTCGAAAAGCATTCGCCGAAATGGCACGTCGATGAATTTTCTAAAAATGAAACATGAAGTTAATGAATTTCTGAAATTTAGACTCAACAAATTACAATTGCAGGTCACCATCCGGTTCATAGTACCTCTGAAGAATCCCTGAAGAACTTATGAGGAAACTACAAGACAACGAAATGGTTTAGATTGTACGTTAGTTCACGCTTCTCTAACCACAACGATCCTAGGAAAGGTAGGAGAAAGACACCATTTCGTATGGGATCAAGGGAACGGGGAATCTATACAAAAGATGTGTCCCCATCCCCCCGCTCATTGAAATAGAAAGATTGAAAAAAGTGTTTAGAAGACACAAGTAAAAGAAGGTTATAGGGACTGAAAAAATGAACAGTATGCAGTTAAGAGATGGTGCGGGACAAAACAAAGAACCAATTATTTCAACAAAACAAAGGCTTACCAAACCTTCAGCTCAAGACCTATTTTCCTACTGGAAGCGCCAATTTCGACAGTTGGATCCCCACCGAGTGAGACAAAATTCATCAAATTCGAATTTGGTCTCGTTCAAACGAAATTTCCCAGTTTTGACCAAAAAAAGATCAATCGAGCAACCATAACATCCACACATTCCTAGCCCAAACTCAACACCGAGAAATTGGAGCCAAGAATAGCAATATCTCTCGAGTTCGAAACGCAAACCATTTTGTCAGCTCGTGGGAATTAACTAAACTATTCAACGCTTTTTTGATATTCATTACGAAAGAAAACTACATCTAAAATCAACAAAAAGTTCACGAATCTGATGCACCTCACGCTTTAAAGTAGAATATGAGCACGAGCAACATTCCCAAGTAGTTCTAGTTAGGAGATGAAGTCGTCGCACAGAAATGGCGCATGTGAGGACCCCCAGAGGGTGACGGCAAGCGGAGGGCGCGACGCGGCGCGTGGTCACCAGCACCCGCATGAAGGTGCCGACGTAGCGTACGCCCGCCTGCGCCCACACAAAGGAAGCGCCACAGCCAATCGCCAGTAACGGGGTCACCTACCGCAGCACGGACGCCATCTCGAACTGGTCGCTCATTATTTAATTATGAACAAGACGCAAACTTCATGTGCGCAGCACAAATACCGAGTCATGAGCTCATGCTGAACGTTTAAAATTATTACACATCCACCAGAGATTGATCGCGATCTTTGCCCGATGAAGAATAAATACCAAGATCTTCGATAAAGATTAAGCGACAGAAGACATATACGAAATGTCGGCAGTTTGGCTTGAAGCACTTACGAGTAGAAACACAAGTTCGCGAGATATTACAACACTAGCGAAAAAACATTGAACGCGGCACCGCTGCTTCACACAAGAGAAACAGAAAATGAAACCTAATTAGACCCATCACCATACAAAACCTTCAACAGTTTAATGGAATTATGGCAGTCTATTTTCCTGCGACTAGGAGAAGAGTCCACAAAAGATTGCTCTATTCCCGAACTAAAGCGACCCAATGAACTCGCAGCATTCAACGAGCCGCAGCTTCATCAACTTCCAAGACAATGGAGCTCAGTAAACCTGTACATTTTTCCAGAAGACTTGAGACCCACTGAAGGATAACTCCCTCCAACGTAGTCCCATGCTTCAGTTATGCGCTGAATACCTCCACATTTATTGTGACACGAAAAAGTTCACGCTGGCAGAATTCAATAAGCACAACCTACTTCGCAATTACAGACAGGTGGTCATCCGGTCATTGATGATTGTGCAGGAGTCGCAATAAATTCCTTTCAAACCCTGCATCCCAGAGCTCTACAATTGTTTGCATGGATTATTGAAGAACGCCCATAACTAATCGGGGAGCTACGGTATGATCGGCTAAATATTTCTACGCATTCTATTTTCAAATAATAAAAGTTTTTCCTGTCGGCTGAAATTTATTACAATCAAGTCTCGCACAAGCGTATGTTACTTTCACTGATTACGCTAAGCTCTGACACGTTCCGTCATGAAAATGCTCATGGCTTTCCTAGTGTATTGATGTTTGCGTGCATCAGAAATTTACAAACTACAAGTTTGGCTCTTCCAAATTCAAGAAAAACTAACAAATATAAATTCCAACAGAAGCAATACAAAATCACGTATACACACCACGCGAGCCCCATTTGGCGATAATTCCATACCTGCATCCACACACTCAACCGCAAACAGAGATTGACTAAAAATCTTGGATGTCTTAAGGAGTGTTTTTAAGTCATTTCCGAAGGGCGATCCCCCCCCCCCCAAAAAAAAACACTGGCGTTGTTCAAACGTAGCGTTTTCTCTTCTGTCGTAATACGACGATTAGAGTGTGACAAGGCATTTGAACCTACAAGCGACTGGGCGTATCAACTAAAATGACACTACCGATTGTTAGACTCCAGTGCAAGTTGAACTCGCGCGGCATTCACAGCTTACTATTTTGATTTTACCTCTACTGTACTGGAGATTTACAAGTCTAGGCTGAAGCTGTCGAACTTATCCAAAAATGGTATGTCTCGCAAGACCGATGGCGTCGGCGCGGTGAAGAGGCAGCGGAGGGGCAACAAACAGGTTGCCAAGAGACTCGCTACAACAACAGGTTGCCAAGACACTCCTTCCAAACAAACCGAGCGCTCCAACTGCCATATCAATATTTCTGCTCAATAATGTAGGGTAGGGCGTCACGCCAAATCATCACACGATGTTGAGTGCTACCTCCAGCTGAACAGTTGAAAATGAATGCTTTATGAAGCTCCCGAGACCCATTTATTGCTGAAGCCTGGAGACGTGTGCGTGTCGCATCAGGCGCCACGATGAACACTTCAAAAAGCCCCGGGCAATCAACGTGAAACGCCCCACGTACACTTAGCAAAAAAGCTTTCGTACCGGACTATAAGGACACTATTTGAACACGAAAACTAGAGAGCACTGCTATGGTCAGTTAATGCAACTAGGAAACTATAGTACAATTCAAGGAACATCAAGCAGCCTTCACATTTTCTGGAAACCATGTCATGGATACTGCGAGATCGGAAAGAAAGCAGAAATACTTGCAAAATCTCAACTATTACAGAACATCATGACATGCACAAGCAATGAATTTTAGATAATTCAAAAAGCACAATTTAGGGAAAGTTACTTCCATACATCGATGTTCACAACACGTAACACGAATGCTTAATTTTTTTTTATACTTTGCCTGAGTAATATGCTCCAGAACAGAATAGAAATTATACAACTTCATGTCAGGTTACCAAAAATTGTTCATGAGTGCCATGTTTCTCAAAGAGACAATTGGCATTACTATTGCCAAAATCTCTTATGAAGTTGCTATGTTTTCCCAGAAACTGAAAATACTCAAAAAAGCCAAACATTATCCTTTTACTGAATCTACAAAGTTATAAGAAATCTTTACAAACAGATCTGCCCAAGACATTGGCAAATGCCACACTATCAGAAATAGAGAAAGCAAAATTGCAATGAAACTCTGCAGAAAAACACTTCACAGATTTTCATCAACATTTCACCACGGCTAATTCTTGGTCCATTCCTCGTCATATTCTCATTGATGATATTGTTAAATATAAGCCAAGTTGATGTCCTTCTATTGACATTTATGTGAACTTTAAAATCTTTGATAAAGCCACCAATATCATAATTGGTTTATCTTTAGTGATATCCATTGGCTTCCTACAGAAAAAATTTGTCAAAGGTATGATAGAATTGAAGCTTCTCACATGTAGATCTTCCTGAACTACGCACACTTGACTTTTAATGAATATTCTCTAGAGCAGGGGTCTCCAAACTTTGGCCCACGAGCCACATCCGCCCCACCACAATTTCATTCGGCCTGCCGAGCAAATCCTGGTTGATGGTCTTGAAAAAATAATTATTGTACACTGGCAGCACTGAATTATTCAAAGCTGGGGCTGCTTTGAATAAAGCAGCCCCAACTAGAGCCAGCTACAAAATGGCCTATGTGTTAGCCAAAGAAGGGAAACCTTTCACTGATAGTATCATAAAGGAGTGTGTAGTGGAAGCAGTAGGAGAGGTGTGTCCAGAAGAAGAAAACCTGGTCAAAATAAGTCTTGGTTCAAATACTGTTGCTTATAGAATTGAAGATTTAGCCCGTGACATTTTTCGGCAAATAAAAGTGAATTTAATGTGACCCAAGAAATAGCATCAGTTCACAGCTTGCACACAATAAAATGTAGGACATTTTCAATGAAGTCAGTAAAACCATGACAATATAACCTGGAATAGAAACAAATGCGGTGTAAGACAATTGATGGAGGAAAGAATTTGTCTGGGACAAAGAAGGGNCAAAACCCATTTTTCAGCATTGCCTTATCCATCAACAAGTATTGTGCCTAAGATATGTTGATCTGTCCTGTGTCATGAAACCTGTTTCTGTGGTTAATTTCATTAGAACTGACGCACGCAACCATTGTCAGTTCCGTGATTTTTTTAAAGAAATTGATGCCGAAGTTGTTGACTTGCCTAAAGATACAGCAGTTGGCTTAGTGGTGAGAAGGTTTTGTAGGATTTCTTGGAGCTCAGGTTAGAAATTGTTTTACTACTCAGAAAAAAATAAACCTCAACCATTATTTTCAGTCTGAATGGATTTGGAAATTGACAATTGTCTTGTAGATTTGAATGGGTCGTATGAATCAATTGAACCCGAAGTTACACAATGAAAAAATTTAATCTGTGACTACTTTGTCCATGTTAAGGCATTCAGAGCAAAACTTGCGCTACTTGTAAGCCAGGTGAAAGTTAAGAATTTTGCTTATTTTACATGCTGTGAAAAATTTCATGCAGTAAGTAAAGTGCAATTTCTTTCATTTGCAAATGATATAATTAAAGATTTGAAAAATGTTTTATAAGCTTTTTACTGACCTTGATGCCATAGCAAATGAAATCAGGCTCTTAAATAATTTATTTGACTGCAGTACTGAAAATCTTCTGACTCAATTTCAAATAGAAATTAATGAACTCCAGGCAGATGACAGACTAAAAGATAAGTATAGAGAAGGAAATCTGATTGAATTTGATGTCTGCAGCCAGATCAGGGTCCAAATTTCATGAGGTTTGTTCGTGGATTTGTGTCCATTTTTGGTATAACATACTTGTGTGAACAAATGTTTTCCAAAATGAAGCATGTGAAATCTAACTATCAACCAAATTTGTCTGATCATTCAAAATCATATCTTACAATTGGCTTATCTAATCTGAGACCTGATTTTAATGAAATTTTGAAGTTAAAACAACATTATCATTCATCACCCCAATTTGGTTGCATGAAACTAGAGGCAGGAATCTGTTTAGTTTACCCTGAGTTTTTTCAACAAGAAATGTTTGAATTTTCCCATATTTATACTTTAATATTCGAGGAAATTAAATTACTTGCACTGTTTTTTTTAATTTTTTTATTTCTTCAGCCTGCATAAATGTGGGAAGTGTACAATTTGGCTCCAACATTGAAAAGTTTGGAGACCCCTGCTCTAGAGAGAGTAAAACCTGAACTACCTAGCAATTAAAATTGATGACAAACTATCCCATTGTGCTCTAGGGATAAAAAATTTGCTCTGGGTGACCAAGAAATGTTAAAAACATCAGAAAGCACACAAACTCAATTTATCATGGCTGGGTCCTGGCATGACGAAGGTAACCAAAATTTGGGTTCAGTAGTAACATGAGCACGTAGTTCAGAAGTGACTTGAATCACGTACTCTCACTGCGCAAGACTTGAAAACTATTACAATCAACGACTTGACTAACAATATGTAACATTCTTTTTTAGCTTTTACAAGTTTCCAGTTTTAATCCATATATATTCAATTGCCATAATATTTTAAGCTTTTCTTGCTTGGCCATCACCATAATTCTGTTTGTCCTTTCTATACTGTAAGCTGTAATGCAATTTGTCATCTGATGTTGAGTCACCATTACAGTATAACAGTTGTGATGTTTTAGCGTAAAAGCCAACTGTGTTTATTAGAATGCAATGCGAGACGTGCCGAGCTTGCAAATTTTTCTGTGATTCATGTCTGGGGACACTAAGGTTTGCTCAAAATATTAATGATGAATTGATAGTTTAAATAGGGATGGAATTTTCCACTTCTGGAATGAGAATGCTGATGAAGAGATTTGTATGAGGATATAAAATGTCCTTGATCTGACAGCAGATCATATGTCAATTTAAAATTCAGTCGAGTTTTAATGGCTCAGCATCTGTGCTTGGAGAATTCTCGAATGAGGTTGAGGAATTTGTTTTTGATTGGCTTAACATTGGCTAAAAAGGTAACTTCTGGGAGATAATTTCTCTGGCATTGTATGTGTTTTTCCCTTGTCTATTTATGCATGCTTTCATGTCTTGCCTTTTTGCACGAGGGCCGTGTGGACTATCTTTTCAATTTCAGGTCACCGAGGGAGCGAGCGAATGACAGTGGGTCAGCAAGGATAGGCTGGTCCTTGTTTTTCCTTAGCTTCAGCTGAAGCACATTATCAAAGTATTAACCACAACATCCACCATGAGCAATACCGTGTCTTTAGTTAGTGTGGATACGCTAACAGTGACGCTGGTGGAGTCCCAGGGGAGACTTTCTGAAGAGTGGGTGCAGTCTAACACCCACATTGACTTACTGCCAGACCGCATGTCAGGCTTCATCTTTATGTTAGCGACAGTTATTGTCATTGGTTTGATGGTGGTAGTACTACCTACATAAGCAAGTGAACATCCTGACAGAGAAACCGTTCGGAGGATTTATCCTAAGAGTGGTTCATGAAGCCACCTCCGAAAGTTCTGAACAATCAGGTACCCATCTACTAGCTACCAATATGGATGTATAGCGATACACAGCGGCAATGTTACCTGGCGTTTACATCCCGGGTCCAGCATGGTCCGCACGGCCCCTTGCCCTCCAGGCCCAGAAAGTTTAAATTAAATCTAAATTAATCGACACTATTTTGAGATACTAATTGAGTTTATGTAATTCTTATATAAGTCCCTTGTTCAAGTATTTGAAACATAACCATTTCTAATCCTTATTTAGCCTTTTTCATTTAAATGATGTAATCATACATTCAACTCAAGTAATTATCCGTTTGATGCATAATTTGCATTTCATTCTGACATGTACCTCGTGTCCCTTTTATTTGTGTGCTCTTCGTATACTGTTACTTTGTGTAACCATGCTTGCATGTTGGTCCCCAGGTGTTCATAGCTTAAAGACAATTGGCGTATTATTGTTGGAGTTTTTTGCATTTATGTTGCTGTAGTTCCTAAGTGGCAAGGTGATTCATGTTATTACATTGAATTAGCGGTGACTGAAAATGTTCCAATGCTAATGTTTTTTTAAAGCGTAAACTAAAGCTACTCAGTGTTGAATTTACTTTAAAGTTTGTGAACATTTCTTGGTAAACGTTCCTTCAGATGTGTTTACTTTATTCCAGTGTTTTTTTTGCATTATCAAATTACTGATTAATTTCTTCACGAGTTTGAAACCAGTGATACGTTATTACAACCGTGTGTTTACCTGCGTTGTTTGTCTAGTACAAACCATGTATTTTTTGTTTAATTGTGTCAACCTAGTATTTGAATTTTGAGTTTGAGGAAAAGGGCGTTTTCTTTTATACCATCGCTTGTGCTGCCCTTCATCCGCAGCTTTGCTACTTATATTCCAACATGTATTTAACCAGTTAAAACTATAATGTTGTTTATAGGTAGTGATGTACCGATACTCATTTTTTGGCCGATACAGATACTCATTTTTTGGCCGATACAGATACTCATTTTTTGGCCGATACAGATACTCATTTTTTGGCCGATACAGATACTCATTTTTTGGCCGATACAGATACTCCGATACTTTGACCGATACCACTACCGATACTTTTACAATTATATTAAAATTAAATCATTGTAAGCCCTACACGAGTATTATAATATCATTCACTAAAATATCTAATAATGTAACAATATTGACAAAGTTTTTGATTAGCAATGATGAAACCGCTCCTGTAATGTTAACTATATCGTTTGATTTGCTCCCCGCACAAGGTTTTTCGATTGCGTCATCTTTCCGCTTTATTTTGTATGATAGCAGAATCAGCAAGTATGAGCAAACAAGTATTCACTTTTGAGCAATCTTTATTTGCCAACTGAGGTTAGTATCCAATTAAATTAATTAGAAATATTTTTCTCCATTTACAGGCATAAACTAGTAATATAATGTGGCATTTAGTCTCAGAAATAGCAGCGTGAACGCAAGTAGTAAACGTGTGTACTAACACGCACAGTGTGCAGAAGCAAACACGGCTCTTTTTGGTTTGGGGGCCTATCGAATATTGATATTTTCTTTTTGCCAATGTATTTTGATGTGAAAATAAAAATGATTACCATTTTGTATGGGAATTATTTATTAAGCCTGAAATTTGCTCATTTCCATTAGTATTTTATGAAAATACTGCGGTTTCTCGAAACGTTTTCGCCACGCAAATTCACGCAGAGTCCATCATTTGTCGGTGAGTGCCTCCTTGATGTTTTTCTTAATTTCTAAACTATGCCAAAACACTCAATCATTTGAGTGTGAGCACCTGTTGCAGGGTCCACCAAGTTTTCACTATTATTAACAGTGAGGTGTTTGAAATTATACCCTTGGTTAGGTTTGGAACACCTAACGAATAATTTCTCTACAAAATGGTTATCATTTATGTGCTTTTCACACCAAAATACATACTTTGGCAAAAAGAAAACATTAAAATTCGATAGGCCCCAAAACCGAAAAGATCTACAAATACGCAACCAACTATAAGATTGTTCATGGGTTTTTCAAAAATCTGAAAATAGAAGAAAAATGCAAGATTCGTTATGAACAGCGATTTACATGCTGAATTAAAATAGCATTTTCAGCTAATTCTATATTAAATTTACAATTACTTTAAAATGCACCTTCAACTTTATTTATTTGGTTTGATTTCTGTTAGCCTGTCACATACGTTATGAAATCAAAATTGGTGTAAATTTGTAGATTTGAGTTGTAAAAGTGTAATAATTTTAAGGGTACCATCCGAGGCCAAATTGGGCCCCCGCGGCACCCATGACTCAAATTTTTTTTTCTGTTCAAAAAGGATCCTTGTGGTATGGGTTATTGTGCCATG
>JACJUY010005714.1:39716-57416 GCA_014220935.1 Platorchestia sp. MABIK | reverse complement strand
GGCTCAAACCAGTTTTGAGAGTCAGGGTAACGAGAGCGCCTTTACTAGGAGGAAAATTTCATTTCTCCTCGGTATTTCCAAAGGTGATTGAAGCAATCGGGTCGAAATCCATGGCTCTTCCGGATGTTTCGGAGATTGAACACATAATGCTCGAAGGTCACAAGCTGGATTTGTCCACGTGGCTCGGTTAAAAGTTCTGTTCCATAGAATGCGTGTTCAAATAACCCAAAACGGTAGCTTCTTGATTAGGAATCTAAAATAAATCCTTCGCAATACGTGTCAGAAGAAAACTCTTTTGTTTAATCAAGCCCAATGAGGATTTAGTTTGCATGTACCCGCAAGTGACCATCTATTGCTACTAAAAAGTTTTAAATCCGTTTTGATCGGATTAAGCCCGGTGTCGACTTCATTTGTGGTGAAGGTAAAGGTTTACTCGTTGACTACGTATTAGAACACATGTATGTGAACCACTTCATAAATTGCTCATTTACGCACCATAGTAATAAAGAGCGTTCCAATTATTTCACTACCTAGTTCCAAGATGGATTTTTTCGTAAAAGGCAAAATATGATACTTTTTACACTTTTTAGAAGGATAGCATCTTATTGGAGCAGCTGAGTCGGTTTTTCAATCCTGCTACTCACAACCTCTCCTAACTAACCGTAGCGACCGCGTAAACGTCGTCAACACGTTCATCTCTACGTCAATAATACATTGACTTAAATTTCACAATTCGATACGATTTGAAACATTTCAAGTAACAAAGAACGCCCCAGTACCCTCAAATAACAAAGAACGTACCAGTACCAGTATCTTAGAGTTTGGTTAATTTGTTTATCCACGCTACTTTGAGTAGAATTTTGCTGCAAGTAAACACAAACAATCAATCAGTGCTAACGCACTCTTGCAAATTCAGGTAACATCCAGGTAAAGAAGCACTTCCAAACTATTTGATCTCAGATCAGATAAAGCCTGAGATTTTTCCGTTTTATCACTCATAACATGCGCTATGCAGTCGATAACTTAAGACTGAAACAAAACATATTGCCAGTCGTTTAAAAGCAGTAATTCGTGAATACATGCAGAGGTAACCCGGCAGAAAAAACAACTCTAAAATGTTACCGCTTGAATATTTTGTCATAATATACTCACGGTATATATATTCTACGAGTAAAAATATTTAGTCTTTAACTAAAAGAACACAGACACCACGGTGCAAATTGCGTGTTCCGGGTGCGATAGTTCGATTGTTACTTGCTTAGTTCAGTTTATATAAGATGTCAGGTTAAGCCTCCATAACCGCAACAAAGACGTTCCAAAGAGAGGGAGGCACCATTTAGTATAGAGATCAGGGAACTCAGAATCTATGCACAAGGGGCATAGAAACAGTAAGTTGAGAAAGAAGTTGATGAAACAAGATAACAGTTGAAGAATAAAGTAGTAGGTACTGGAAAAACAGGACAGCAGTGAACCGAAAAAATGTGGGTCTAACAAAATAGAAAACGTTTTATTTCAACAAAGAGAATGCCTACCTTACTCTCAGCTCGGGACCTTGGGAGCGCTAATTCCCATAGGTACAATAGTTGTATTCCCCTGAGGGGATTGTTGCTCACTGCGGTATAATTACTTGGGTGTGACACACCAAGGCTTGACCTGAATGATCAGGCAACATTTCATGATGTTTACTCCAGATACTTTGTTCAATAATTCTATCGAAAACCAATGATGTGACATCTTTTTTGCCTCATCTTTATTGAAAATGAACAGTTTTTCGTTCTTTCTTTCTTTCTTTTCTTCTGCGAATGCTACTCGTTGACTTTTGCTGCTTCGCAGGAAAATGATTTCAATACTTCTTATTTCAGTAATTCAAAAATTTCAAAAATTCATCAATAATTCTATCTACCGACACGTTCTCAGTTCAGAAGGACGAAGTAAGTTAAAATATTCCAGATGATGATATTTTTTTAAGATGCCTCTATCCTCTGCCATGCATGAGATTCCTTGAGGATTAAGGGAACAATTATTATAGCTGCATTGTCATTTCGGTTATCCTCGTTTCAACGGAAAAATAAAATTCGGTAGAGCACCTAATTGGAAATAAAAAACGTTGAGCCCCAATTTCATTTCAATTGCATTTAAGAACTGAGAATCAAGGACGCACATTGAGTAGTACTAGTGGAGTTTCATTTAAAATAAGAATATTTTCCGTCTGCACTCGATTTTTAATCTACGTAATATCTAGGCTGTTAGAAAAAAGTCCAATTTACACGTGGGTTGCCATGGACTATTCTTTGCTAAGTTTCTAAAAAGAAAATTAGTGCTCTGAAAAAACGCATAGAGGTAAGAACTGGAGCGACAGGAATCTTACAAACAACTCCACCTAAAAACTTTGGCCCCTCAGCTGTCTCAGAGCTACTGGACTGCAGGTGATCATGTGAGCAGCATCTTAAAGTCTTCAGTTGCAGTCAATGATGGAGCGAAGTCTTCATTCCACCATGGTACCCGTGCGACTATAAGATACTAGTGTACACAGCCCGTCAAAAATGACGTGATTCAATATTTTCCTTGAATCAATTTTATAGATGTGGATGACCAACAAAAATATCCATCCCAATGGTACCCGCGATTAAAATATTCGTGTACTTGTTGCAGTGGTGAAACTCGTATCACAGATACGGTCATTAACACGTTAACTGTGATGGGTTAAACTGAAGTTCTATATTCAATTCAAATTTAAAGTCAATTGTGGTTATCAACTTTGAAAATAGCAAACATTAACTGGATCGGGCCTTCATTTAGCTTTCATTTAGTATTGATAAAAAATGAGTTTTAGCCACTGCAAGTGGGTGAGCAGAACTATGAAAATCTCCTAAGTGACCACCGGTGGGTCACTTCGCAGGAAATGTGTCAAGCATCCCTATGAGCGTCACAGAGAGACGGAAGAAGCGGACACCAAACAAATACATAAATGAACAAACACACATAAGGGTATGATTTAAATGGAAAATTAGCACCCCCCAGGGTATTATTTAAATGTATACAAACCCACCGAGGGTATTATTAGGTAAGATGTCACTCGTAGTGTCACCAGAAGCGGTCTGAGTGCCAGCATCGGTTCGTTGCCATGACGTCCCTAAAATCCTGCAGTTGAAGAAGGAAAAAACTGGCTTGCGGGTCCCCTCGTCTTTGTTTCCAATCTATGAACTAGCTTAAACTGCCTGGATGTGTTCAGTTGCATGGCAAGTGTAAGACAAGGTATACACCATCATATTGCTCTCGGAACCGCGTGAGCAACTTACTCCAAGACAGTAGGTAGGTTATGGCAATTGTTGAGAGTGTTTGAAAGACGACAGTCCACTCTTGATTGAGATTCTTGTAATTTATTTTTAGGTCGTTTAGATAAATTATTAATAACTAATGAAAAATGTAAAAAATAGTTTTTTTTGTTTCTCAAAAGATTGCGTTAGGACTTCCCTCGTTTGTTTTTTGTTCTAATAGCCATTAGAAAGCGTATACTTATACCGTTTGGTTCTCAGTTTGTTGAAGCACTTTCATAGCAAAAACGTTTCATCATAATTTGTAGAGTTCTGCTCGTACAACTATGTTAAGGGTATTTTAAATGCAAGCAAAAAATGTGTTTTTATTTTAGAAATGTGTCACGACGCAGGGCAATAAAAACTAGTCCAGGCAGAAACATTTAAATTCCCATTAATTAACACGCCAAACTTTTAGAAACCAAAAGGTTAAACTTTTAGAAATCAAAGGGTTAAACTTTCAGAAATTAACAATACAAATTTCAGGGAGTAACATGAAATTTTACATTAATTAACAAGCCAAACTTTTGAAAATTAAGAAGACAAATTTTCTGTTAATTTTAAACACTGCCAAACGAATTAATAGAGCTCAAAAATCTATTTAATACTCTAAGGTCATCCGGTGAAGTTAAATTCTCTTTATAAATTCGAAGGTCAATACGTTGACTACGTATTGGTACATATGTGTACCACTAGAAAAGTTACTCATTTACTTAAAAGTATCAAAGAATGACATTTCATTTATTCCACTACATTGATTTAAATTGAAATATGGCATGTAAATTAAAATTTAATCGTGCAATCATGTTATGTTTTTCCCCTCTTCTTAGAAATGATTAAAATGATTTCCCCGCTTCTTAGAAATGATTAAAATGATTTCCCCACTTCTTACAAATGATTAAAATGATTTCCCCGCTTCTTAGCTTAGAAATGATTAAAATGATTTCCCCGCTTCCTACAAATGATTAAAATGATTTTCCCGTTTCTTAGAAATGATTAAAATGATTTCCCAGCTTCTTAGAAGTTATTAATTAAACACTGAAGATGGCTTTTCAATCCTGCTTCTTCCAACCTAACCCAACCAACTGGAGTAACCGCGCAAACGCAGTTAGTTAACGCGTTAACGCTTCGACTGAGACGTGAGTCACCGGTGGTCACTGGGGGAGTTTTCACAATTCGCTCGTTTGCGACAGAGATGTCATAAATCCAAAAACTGGATTGTTGAGTTATCCACACAGACATATTCATCTTAAAACACTGATTTTTTTGGTCCCAGCGTCTTAACTGTAGCTCAAAAATGGGCTGCTAGAGAGCGCTACAATGTTTGAGCCACATGCATTTTTGAGAGAGTTCTGCAAGTTTAACGCGTTAACTGCGATGGGTTAAACTGAAGCTTAATATTCAATTTAAATTTAAAGTCAATTGTGGTAATCAACCTTGAAAAAAGCAAACATTAACTGGATCGGGCTTTTATTTAGCTTTCACTAAGTATTAATAAAAAATGAGTAGGTGACTGCAGGTGGTTCAGCAGCAGTAGGAAAATCACCTAAGTGACCACCGGTGAGTCACTTCGCAGGAAGCGTGTTAACTTGCCTCTCCTGAAAAATTGGCTATTTCGAGTTATGAAAACGCTGTCGCAAACGAGCGTATTATGCTGACCGACAAGTGGTCATTAACTCAATTTTCATAAATACTAAATCAAAACTAAATGAAGGCACGATCCAGTTAAGGTTTGCTATTTTCAACCTAACTTTCTGCAACTGATTTTGAATTTGAGCTGTTTTTAAACTTCAGTTCTACCTGCCGCAGTTCATGTGATCATATGAACTTCTCAATGGAATCATTCAACACGTTGACTGCGATGGGTTGAACTGATGTTCAATATTCAACTCGAATTTAAAGTCAAAAGTTGTCCAGAAAGTAATAAGTATCAAGTATAAACTGGGTATATTAAATTCAATTAATTCAAAAAAGATTGTTAGAATTTCTCAAACGACCCATCGATGGCCGTTTCGCAGCAGGAAAAGCCGAAGCTCGACCCACCGGTGGGTTGTCTCTCAGTCAATGTGTTCAGCTAAGCAACAAAACTCAACGAGTAGCATCCGCAGAAGCATAGAAATAAACAAAGAAAAACAGTTTACATATTTCCAATAAAGATGGTACAAAAAGCTGGTATATCATTGTCTTTTGAAATATCGTACACGAGCTCAGTGGGAGTCTATAAGACAGGCAGAAAAAGTTGATCCGGCCGAGCCCGGGCACAAGGAACGCCACGACCTTGAAGTGCAGACTCAGTGACGCTGAGGCCACTCAAGGATCATAGTCTTATACTGACACAAGTGAGTGTGTCAATCATGATTCACTGAACATAAGTCATCCATACTCAACATGAACATTTCACTTCCTCAGATTAGTCCGTGAAAACACGTTTCGAAAGGCAGTATTAATAAATTTGAAGGAAGAGTAGCAAATGTCCTAGAGTTCCTGAATAGACTTATAATCCATCCATAAAGTTTAATGACTACCCGTTTTTTAACGAGAAAATTTCCACTATGTACATGCATGCAACGGAAATTAGTGATTTAACTTCACTTTCGATTTAATTCAGACATGTTCAACGGTGATAACGCCTACAACCGGCTCTCGTCAAGCCGGACTTCTGTCTGCCTGCGACAGAATGCGGAGTGCCCGCTGCAGCTAGGATCAGAGCGGGTGTCTCGGGGATAAGGAAAGAAAAACAGTTTATTTCCAATAAAGACGGACACAAAAAAGATGGTACATCATTGGTTTTTAAAATTTCTTAAAGGAAAAACATTTATCTGTTACACACACACATGAGTATTGTGGTACCCCTAGGGATGAATGACGGCAGCCTGTTCTTGATTGGAATTTTCATCCTGTTATTTATTTTTTAAATGTATCCTCGAAAATTAATCAACGGTGCAAAAAATTTAATTTTTTTCCGTTTGTCAAAAGACTGCGTTAGGATTTACCGAGCTTGTTTTTTGCGCCATTAGCGAATGAAGAGCGTAAACTTATAATGTTTAGTTTTTAGTTCATTCAACCACTACAGTATTAAAGATACTTGCTTACTTACTGGTGTTGCTGCTATTTTCACCAATTAGATTTAAGGGCCTTCAAGCTCGTCTATGTTTTTTGTATCATCTTTTTTGGAAATAAACTGTTTTTCTTTATTTCTTTCTTTTCTACTCCAGCCAATGCTAAAAACGAGGTTTTAATTGATGATGAGCGATAGGCCAGTGAATTTAAAAGCTTATGTAAGAAAACTAACGGTGAAATTTCCCAAATAACTATTGTAGATGAAAAGTATGAAGTCGGGCAACAAGCCGGCAAAAAGTAAAGAATCAGCTGGGCAATAATTTCTCTGGAGCAGCGTCAAGGGATAGTTTACGATACTGCAATTTGGGAAAAGAAGAAGCACGATAGGGCGACCTCACTCTCGCCCCAGAGGACTATACGGTTTTCTTTCGAAAGTTGCCTTAATATATTGTATTTGTAGCTAAATTTGTTCCCGAATGTGTTCTTTGAAGTTCACTGCCGAGTGGCAGTTTCTTCTTCATTGTGGTATCGGAGACAACCTGATGGTAGCGCCAGTCCAATGACGGTGGTTGTGATAACGGCAATATGAGTACAAAAATGCTGTCGTTAGAGGGTTAATGTCACTCAGCACTGGTGCAAGGACCATTGCCCAAGAATCTTTGGCAAAGACGAATGGTCTCCAAGTTCCACTGATTTGAATGTCGAATACTCCGTGTTGTGGGTACATGAGAAAAAAGCATACACTATTCCTGGGACGTCAGCGGAAGTACAAAGCAAACATTTACTGAGGTATGATCTGAAATTTATCAACAAGTACCTCGATGCAAGACTTTCCTCGTAGACTAAAAACTCTTATTAAAACAATCGTGAATCATCTAAGAAGAATTTATTTTTCAGCTTTCTCCAAGGTCATGTTTACTTTATCTCAACGCATTTGCCGAAGATAAATTTTTTCAAGGATTAATTCAAACGTGCTCATTTAATTAACATAACAATATTGGGATCCCCTGTATTTCCACAATGAAGTGTTTTCACAAGTGCCTAGTTTCACTCGGATGGTCCATTGGAGTTGGTCACGGTAGAGGAAACAAGGTAGGGCCATACATACCTACAAACAAACTTTATGACGTCACCAAAACTCCATGCCATTAGGCCAAGAGTTGAGCCAGATTGCGGGTTACCAGTGCTACCAGATGCAATATGAGCTCTGCTCTTTGTTCGTTGCCGTGACGTCAGCAAAACCACACCGCCAACGAAAAAAAAGACTGGTTTGAACCTACCTTGTTTCCTCTAACGTGTTATATAGTGATGATAACATCGTGTTTGCCTGCAGAAGAGCATCGCAAGAATGGGGAGCTTAGTTCCAGAAATCCCATATGTATTCAGCGTCCACTGGGTGAGCAAGGCACAACTCACCAAGGGGTGGGGGTTCGTCTTCAAGCAGGAAATCTGCCACCTGTCCGTGCTCTTCAGTTTAAGTAAGATCACGCAGTAGCACTTATCTGATAACTTTTATTTTCTCATTTGGGCAGCTCAGGCTAATCGTTTTTTTGTCTTCATTCATGTTCATTTGCGTCTTTGTGGTATGAATAATGCTATTGTTCGTCCTACGTTCACTGATGCCAAAACATTTGCTTATTTTATCTTTACTTCTATGTGAAATATCACTCGTTCCCTTTTACTCATTCAAAATTTCCCAGTTCATTTTTAGTTTGAAATTTCTTATTCCAGCTTTATTTTCATCGTGATTTCTTGTGGGTTTGACATCGAGAAGCTTTTTGCCGTTGATTTTTTACTCTTTCAAAATAAAATTTGGAAAACGGCCTCAGTTACGCCCGAGAAAATTCATATTCGAGTACAGAAAAGTCCGCACTATTCAACATAAGTTTTTCATTTTTTCATATTAGCTCGTGAATACATGTATCGATTGGCCATATTTATAAATTTGAAGAAAAAGTAGCAAATGCCGTAGATTTTCTGGAAAGACTTATTATCCATTCATCAATTTTAATGACTACTCAGTTTTTAACGAGAACATTTCCACCATGTAGATGCAACGAGAATTTGTGATTTAAACTTAATATCGCTTTACTATATGGTCAAAGATGATTTACATAGATGCACGAAGATATTACTGAATAGAGATGCCTAATAGTTTGATCTTATATTACTGGCTCGAAGTACGTCAAAAAATTTTTGAGTGTGATTAAAAACGAATTTGTTTTCAGTTCGCTGCTATTAAATGCTTTATGAAATAAATTTATTTATTGAACTAGCTTTGTTCAATTCTGGAAATGCGAAGCAACTTACAGAATTAATGAGTGGTGAAACAGTCAAAGATTTGGCGGAATATTAAAATCATATTCAAGAATGTAGCGCATCTCTAATTCTTGACGTATACACAGTGTGTGTCTTTTACACACACTTTTAAGCGTTCACGTTCTACCACACAGTTGAACATTTTGCGGTAGTGACTCCCACACATGTCTATTGTAACAAGATCTGATCTTGTTTTGAGCCGCCTTCACCCCACTAGTCTCCCAAGGCCAAAAGAAAGGGAACCAGCAACTAATTTATTCAACTTTCAACCCTATCAGAGGAAATGGACGCCACACTGTCAGTAATCCTATCATGAATCATAATACTAGAGAGAGGGAGAAAGAACGTCGGCAACAGTCCCCTCACGTACCCTACAACAAACAGAAAAAAACACCAATAAGACTACTGTTACAAAATAAGAATAAACAATATGACAATTTCCTATATTATGACCTACACACGTTTCAGTTTAAAGCATCATACACACCTATGAAGGGCGTTCCGACGTGGCACGAGAGGACAAGATACAAGGGAATGCTACCGTGGGTTTGAACTTGGATTCTACTACTCGTTTAATCTACTTTGTCATACTTAAGAATACAGCCCACTACATCTATGAAAATTTAGTTACCTTAACTATATTTAAATTGTGGTGTCATGATCTTCACTAGTCGTATAGATCATAACTAAGCGCTGTGAAATGTCTTTTATGATAATTACTGTATTGCTGCTTTGAGGTTAAGTCAATTGTACAATCGGCTTATTAGGAGCAAGA
This sequence comes from Platorchestia sp. MABIK, assembly GCA_014220935.1. Lineage (NCBI taxonomy): Eukaryota > Metazoa > Arthropoda > Malacostraca > Amphipoda > Talitridae > Platorchestia > Platorchestia sp. MABIK. The sequence continues at coordinate 47,948 of JACJUY010005714.1, read as the reverse complement.
TGGAACAGAAACTTTCAATGGATCAACGACGTCAAATGATCTGTTCAACTCATTACATTCTTCGCCTTTCGACGAGTTAATGGGGATTGGGGATAGGAGAGTTTCAAAGCGGGAAACTTTATACAAGTCTTCCTATTGAAATGCTTTTTGATAAACATCTAAGTTCTAACCACGTAGAATAATTCACCTCTGATAAGTTGAATGTTTAAGCTTTGGTCTTTCAGTGTTTCGTTTCAATAAAAGAAAATGAATATCAAACATCTCATTAATTCACACCTGAAATTTTACAGGGCTCTCCGTAGATTTTTTTTCAATTCAGGCCTGGAATAATGTGCACGTTCCCCGTGGAGTTCTATCACGTTCTGTACCGCAGTTTTCGGGGTTTTTAATCGCAGTTTTCGTGTTGCATCATGATGGGTTTTCAATCGCAGTTTTCGCGTGGCATCATGATGGGCTTTCAATCGCAGTTTTCGTGTTGCATCATGATGGGTTTTCAATCTCAGTTTTCGCGTGGCATCATGGGGAATTTTTAATTGCAGTTTTCGCGTGGCATCACTTCATCGCTGGCTGGTACCTGCCGGGCGTGGCGGTGAAGGTGCTGGGGGCGATAGCGTTGCGGCGCTGGATGGCCGGAGGGCTGTGCTTCAGCACCAAGAGCTTGGAGGGCAAGACGGTCATCATCACGGGGGCAAACGTCGGCATCGGCTTCGAAACGGCCAGGGACATGCTCAGACGAGGTCAGGATGGAAGTTTTCAGTTATTTATATTTTTATTAATGCTTTGCTTTTGTTCTCCATTTGGTTTGGGCGATGGTTACAGAAATCAAATTTTTTATTGAAGCCTAGCCTTCGGTGTCCGCTTGGTTTCAGTGATGGCTACAGAAATCGTGCTTTTTAATGAAGCTTTGGCTTTGGTTTCCGCTTAGATTCGAAGGGGGCTACAAAACTCTTAGTGAACTATTTAAGAGGTGTGACGAAGGAGTACAATTTCATCGCATCTTCTGTTAGTAGCAAAATCAGGCCTAAGCGTCTGGAAAAAAAGAAAATGAAATGAGGATGAAAAGAAATCGAGTTAAAATTCGCAAAGGAAGCTGATTGTACTATTTTCTGGTCTCATCCACAACTGATAATGGAAGAGAGATGTAGAAAAAGGCTGTGTGAATCCAGCCTGACTATAATGCACATCTAAGCACTTGGAATTTCACATGAAGTGTTTCTGATTTCGTTGTCGGTGGCTTAGGTTTTCGCAGAAGAGTCCACTTGCTCACAGTACATTGCTGGGGACAGACACTATCAGCACATCTCCCGAAGTGTAGCACAAGAATGCTCCATTTTCCGCCGTTTATGTTCAAAAACGTTAAATGGAAGTTTCTTGAAATGTAATAAAAAGAACGAAAACTAGGAACGCGGTGCTCGGAATGGTTGAAAATTTAAAAGAAGGAAACTTTTGTGCTAGACTTCAAGTTGCGCTTAATGGACAGTGTCTTACGGTGGACATCCGTGAAAAATTTAAGCTGATTCAGCTGGAAAAATACCCTTAGAGCCCCAATGTATAACCACTGAACCAATCATTTTAGAATGCAGTAATTCAGCATTCCAGTATCATGTCCAGTTGTAGGTAAGTGTTTTTGCCTCTCAGTTTGCGTAGACGTTGAAGATTATAATACGAGTACAATGGTGGAACTTTGTTCATTCATTTCGATTTGATGAGTAAAAAAGGACCTAATATTTGCGGGTCACTTTATTCCACGAAGTCAGGAATGAACTAATAACATTTAGCCTCTACCAATACACTTCAACGTTTGTGGGTTCGAAAAATTTCTACTTTCGATTCACGCAAAAAAAAATCTTTTTTTCAGGTAACTCACTTCGCTTCGTCCTTTGTTTCTCTGCCTCTATTCTTCATCTTTCTCGAGGAGATGAGGTGAGACTCACGTACTTCTCCACCCTCCTCAGGTACCCTTCCTTATCTACCCACTTTCTTGTCCACTTTCACGCAGTTCTCCACCCAGGGCCCAAGTGTGAGGCAACTGCCATATTATGACGCATCACTTCCCCTTTCTACCCAGGTGCCCACGTGATCATGGCGTGCCGCGACCCCAACACGGGGCGGGAGGCGCAGCGGCGACTGCTGGGGGAGGGAGGACGGTCTGAGGTGCGCCAGCTCGACCTCTCCAGTCTCGCCTCCATCAGGAACTTTGCAGAGGGCATCATCAAGGATGGCATCAGAGTGCACATCCTCTTCAACAACGCTGGTCAGATTATTCTGCTTCACAGTTCTAGATGTTGGGCATTAACAAGGGAATCTCGTGTCACGAGACGTTAGCTTCCTCGTTCATTTGCATCAACCAGGAAATCTAAAGCTCGGGTTTGAGGAATGGCATTACCTCCACGTTATGACATACACGTGAGAATACAAGCTACAAAATGCAAGAAGACATGGTAAACATGTTAATGATTACAAATTAAGAGTACATAAAAGTATGGTGGTACTCACCAAGCTGATAATTCAACTTATACTGTACATTCGATTTTCAGTTCGCTTGTTCTGATGTGACTTCTGTCGCCCAGCAAGTAAGGCCATGATACGATCGATTCCTCACGAAATTATGTTCTAAAACTAGTACAAATAGTGTGACCTTGTCGGACAATACAAGGGACACCCAAAGACTGTTACGCATTGATTGATGGTCAACACAACTACATTGAATTAACATCCTAGCATTTCAACCCTAATTAAGGCATACTAATAATGATTGGTAATAATTGGCACGCTATTAACTACCTTGTAATTCCCCCTCATTAAAGACAAATTAATAATGATTGCCCACCAATAATCCCAACACAAAGTTGAACATCAGCAATTAACATCAGTGTTACATTGACACATACTACTACGAGTAATTTCTCAACAATGTGCGCGTGCAACAATCGCAACACTCATTCAGTTCTTCTTTCTAGTCATTAGTTCATTATTCCGAGGGATTATTCAAGGTATCATTCCATTACACGAGCGTAGACGGATGTACGGCTAATCGGTCTGATCCTTACCAAATTCGATCCTGAACTCCTCTCCTGCGCAATTAAATAATTGACCCTTTAATACATCGCAAATATTATTGATTCCTATTCTCCACATTATTTCAAAATCACCATCCATTTTTATCACATTAATTTTTGAATAACATTTTTTTACGGGTTCACCCTCCCGGCTTATTGCCAGATCATACCGCAATTTCTTTTTCTTAGGTAGTCACGATACTTGTGTGACCTTTTTTCCTAAATTTTTGACACGCACGTTGTACACTCTTTCGAAGTGCCGCTGAACTAAGTTCCTCTAAGTTACATGATGTGCTTGTGGGTGCTTGCTTCTCCCCTTACACCGTAAACGAGTCAATCCCCTTATTTTAGTGTCTGGTGATCCTCATTTTCACTCCGCCTTACAGTGAATAGATTTGTTCCCATTGGTTAACTTGGCGATCGTATTCTCCTCCACTCAAATCTTAAGATTTGAGACCTTTTTTGAAAAGCCATTACAACGTTTTCGCAAGTCTTTCTTTTAGCAATTTATGTTCTGAGGTCCGAGGTTCACTTATCGCTAAACTAAACAAAAGCAAGCGTCTCAAGAACCCTGGCCTGACCTTTGCCCTCTAAGAGGGTCTGATATCCATCACCCTCTTCGACACTTGTTTCTGAGCTTATTGTACACACTCACACTCTCTTGTAAGACACGACACTCTGAACACAAAGCACAACACAAGCCAACTCCACGCACAAACCCACACTGTAGAGATTTTTACTGTATGTACAACAAATTTTACATCAAAGAATATTAATTAATGCTACAAAACAAAGGGCAACCTTGCAATAATTAAAAAAACGGACGTGCAATAATTTCTAGAAAAAAAATGAACCATCAATCAATGAAAATTTAGCTATTATTTTCTCAATAATTCGTAACACTCGGATTAAATATCAAGGGAATCTCGGACTGAATTATCAAGGTAATCTCATCTAAAGAGGGTAAAGAGCAGTTCACCTCTAAACAAAACATGAATGATGTTACAGATTGCAAATTCCACAAGTGTAATATAAAACACAACATAGACGTTAACAATGTGCCATGATAACTAAAAATAAATGAAAATTGATTGCAGTGCTTACCATCCCAGATTGACTTAGAACTTCAAGCCGTATTTATGATGTTCTCTCTTGTTATCGAAGGTAGAACCAGTCTACTGGGTGCTCGAACATGAGTGACAATGTTGAATTGGACAAAATCTGGTGAACTAAACAAAAAGCTTACATCAACGTTTTTCCAGCTCTCCACATAGGGAGGTTTTATTATTCCGTAAATATGATAGAGGATGCATGGAATATGTTGCTGTCTTAGTGTCATTTGATACACCTCGACTTTGAAAATGGATGCCCCTGCACATCAGAAGGGAAATTAGGTTTTATTCGAATACTTTACCAGAAGTTCAGCTTCATGAAAGATTCTTCTCCATCATTCTGAAGTATGGAGAAGTTAAGTACAGTGCAGCAATGAAGAGGGGTTTTCGAAAAATAGTTACGCCCTAAAAATCTTCGAAAGGGTCCAAACCAAAAGGCATATCAACGAGTCATCGGAAATGCCACGAGGAACTTATCAATGACTCGTTGAACTGTTTTTTGGTTTGAAACCTTACGAGGATTTTTCGGGTGAAACTAAGTTCCAAAAACCCTTTTCACTGCTTCAGTGTACTTGACATCTCTAAACTTCAGAATGATGAATTTGGATTCTTCGGCAGAGAAGGGAGAATATTTCCTGAAGCTGAACTCCTGGTGTACAGGCCCAGCCATTTTCAAAGTCGAGTTGTATTAAAGGACACAAAGACAGCAACATATTCCATGCATCCCGTACCATATCTACGGAATAATAATACCTCCCTATGTGGAGAGCTGGAAAAACATTGATGTTAGCGTTTTTCTTAAGTTCACCAGATTTTGTACGATTCAAAATTGTCACTCATGTTAGATCACCCAGTACTACAAAACAAACTCGTATTTGTGGCATAATGCGCTCTGAATGACTCCGCACAATTTTCAACGAAATTCTAAGAACTGAATCTAGGTGTTTTTATACAAAAAATTTGTTGAAAAATAATCAAAATTTCATGTCTTTCCAGTGCTAACGAATTAATTTCGATTGTTTAACGCGTTGAACGCAGTCGATGTGTTATAGAAAATTATAAAACTCCAATTTTTGTTTTGAAATTTCCCTTAAAAATATTGTAAGTTTGCTTGGCACAATTTTCTAGGAAATTTTAGGAACTGATGCGCTTTCTGAAATTTGCGCTTGAATATTTATTCATGAATTGGTCATTTCAAACGGTCGTAAATGCAATTTTGTAGAGATTATGGTGATTCAAAGAAATTACACCAGTAACACGAACCAATGATTCATTCGAATGCTAATCATATTTCTCATATTTGTTAAAGATATTATATAAAGTGTAAATGAGAATCATCTCACAATGAAAACCATGGTAAAACTAACAAAAAACTTTACTTTCATTGTGATGTCGAAAGTAAATCCGTTGTTCAATTATCAATTGGTTTTTCTGTCATGAAAAAATCTTTTTCGGTTTTAAGCGGTGAAAAAATGCTCCTGCTTCCAGGAGAGACTAAATCTGTTGTGGCTCCAGGAGTTTACTGTATAAGTTTGTAGGGATTATAGGAATGTGTACATTTTTTGGGATCCCAGGAGCAAATCTGTTGCGGTTCCATTAGTTAACTCTATAGTTCTACAAGGATTGTAGGAATGGATAAATTTGTCGTGGTTCCAGAGTAAACAGATCCGTAGTGATGGCAGGAATTGCTCAATTTGTTGTGCCACCAGGAGTATATAAGTCTGTAGGGATTGTAGGAACGGCTAAATCTACTGTGGATCCAGGAGGAACTAGATCCGTAGGGATGGCAGGAATGGCTCAATCTGCTGTGGTTCCAGGAGTAATGGCGTGCCCGTACATGGAGACGGAGGAAGGCTTCGAGCTGCAGATGGGCACCAACCACCTGGGCCACTTCCTGCTCACCAACCTCCTGCTGCCCCAGCTGCAGCACGAGCAGGAGGCGCGCATCATCAATTATTCCTCCCTGGCGCACGTCAGTGAGTACAAAGTGCAGGTCAAGCATCCTACTTGCCAAACACCAATGCCAAGTGCCGGCGTGGCTACACTATGCGTTTCTTCGTGCAACTCACGCGCAACTCGCCCAAATTTGAAGCATGCATGTCGGTTGCACGAGTGCTGCAAGAACTTCCACTGGGTGCGGTTTTTGACGTGACTTCTTTTGCAGCAAGCATCTGTTGCGCGTGGTTATGAGGGACCTACACATCATTTCAGGGTCATCGCCCGACAGCTGTCCTAGTTTGCAGTTGCACTTCATCATGGAGTGTTCTTTTGTACTTCTGTTATTGCTTGCCCTTTCTACAATAAATGATTGGCCACGCGAGCTGGTGCACCATCTCAGAGACCAATTTAAAGCAAATATATGCCTCTGGAACGTCAAAAATTTCATCTGTAAAGACAGGAATTTGAAAGAATTAACTTGCAAGGCTACGTTAACATCTCTAGAATCTGAAAAGGCATTGACAGTTGGAATAATGAAAAAGAAAATTCATTTATTGAGGACACAGTATCCACATGAGTGCCACGTATCTGTCACGCATGCACATTGTGCGTATTTCAAATTTTCAGTTCTTATGCTAAACCTTGTCTTTTGACACCGTGAATTATGAGGCTCTTTTCGCTGCTCCGAATAGATATTCATATGGATCTACGTTTTGAAGCTGCTCTATATGAGCTCATGATACCATGACATTAACATTTTGAAGCTGCTCGATATGAGTTTGGCGCTGAATGGGACATGAAATGAGGACGTAAGTGTCTTACGTTCATTTGTATGTACGAGTACAGTGCACAGCTCGATGAACAAACCTTATGAATTGAAAACATTATCCCTTAAATACATTTACAAAATAACAAATATTTTGAAAACGTTGGCTAATCACTGGAGTTTCTTATTCACCAGTATTCACAAGGAATTCAAAGAAATTAACTCATTTACTCAACATCTGACTATAGAAATGAAACTATACTTTGGATTAATAAAATGACGAAAGCGAATACCCAGCCTTCATAATGAAAGATCAACTTGTGGGCAAATTGATGAACGCGTTAAGGTTTCACACTCAACTGTTGGCGCAATAGTTCCTATGACAATGACGGAAACAATCGGAAACAGAATTCAGTGAACGCATACTTCTGCTTCAACCAAAATTTTGGTCCTTTTTCTTCAGTCTAGTCTTAATGACAGCCACGTCCTAAGCACCTTCAGAGTCGAAACATTTGAATTTGAACTGCCAGTGTGTAAACGATCTCAATCTCCGCAGTGTGTGTGAGCTTTTAGAAAGAAAGGATGTTTTATTCCAATTAAGCTTGAAAACCTCTTATCTTGTACATTGGCTTTTCAAATGCCTTATAACTGACACCAGGACGCCATGACGGTTACCCCCGGTCAAGCCGGCACCCATTTTCGACACCTGGGTGGAGTGGGGTATTGTGGCTGAGTTCTCCCTCTTCCCAACGGGGAGAATTACTGGGCGGCACAGCCGGGATTCGAATGACCGGAGGCGCGTGAATTTTACTAAGAGAAGGATTTATAACTCAGCTGCGTTGATTAACTGTAGCATTTTTTACGTGACTTTCAGGAGGGAAAATTGACTTCGACCACTTCATGTACAAGCGAACCAATTACGACAGAATGGAGGCCTACAGCAACAGCAAACTCGCTATAATCCTATTTACGCGGCAGCTCGCGAAGCGACTGAAAGGTGAGGCTTGTATGTTTGTCTTTATTTGAATCTATCACTTGAATATTTTTTATAGAATGGACGGGCCCATTGATATCATGTTTTGCCTCTGTGGGTTACTGGTATCATGTTTTGCCTCTGTGGATTACTGGTATCATGTTTTGCCTCTGTGGGCTACTGGTATCATGCTCTGCCTCTGTGGGTTACTGATGTCATGTTTTGCCTCTGTGGGTTACTGCATGATATCATGTTTTGCCTCTGTGGGTTACTGATATCATGTTATGCCTCTGTGGGTTACTGATGTCTTGTTTTGCCTCTGTGGGTTACTGATGTCTTGTTTTGCCTCTGTGGGTTACTGATGTCATGTTTTGCCTCTGTGGG
>JACJUY010005713.1:45480-57417 GCA_014220935.1 Platorchestia sp. MABIK | reverse complement strand
TCAGTTGGTGAAAGAAATCTTAAAGTTAACGCGAAACTACTACAGGAAATCCTGTAAATTTTCTGTACAAGTGAAGCCACTCATGACGTCCTAAGCCCTGCCCACCCGGCAGCACCCACGTCAAGTTCGCACATTATGAGTGTGTGTGCGCTAGTCCGTGTACGTGTACGGCTCGTCACCACCACCCAGAATCACTACCGTGCGCATTTCAACTGCTGCCACATGTCGCTGTGTGACATAAATCTAGTCGAACATTCTTTATTCTATAGCTCTGTCAAATGAGTTTCATTTATTAATAAAATAAAATACATTATGTTTCATCTTACTCTTAAAGTCACTGCGGTTTTAAACGACGAACATAAAATGAGTTACTACCATGCGCACTTCAACAGTGCCCACACGTCGCTGTGTGACTTAACTCTAGTGCGAACATTTATTTTTTATGGCTCTGCCATATAAGTATTATTTAATTATAAAATGAAATGCATTATGTTTCATTTGACACTTAAAAGTCACAGCCGTTTTAAACGACACTTATACAATGAGTTAAACCAAATAACAGCGGTTACTGCGATACTACCGCATGTCATACTGTATTGTTCGTATGTCACAATGTATTGTTAACAATACAAATCTCATTTAGTTTCTTTTATGAATTGGTAGTGAATTTGAGAAATTACCAAGTGCTATTTCAATTGAATAAAAGATATTTTAGCGCTGAAGCGTTTTGTAAGTTGCAATGTTTTGCATATTTACGCCATTTGAATTCGATTACTTTATTTAAAAAATTTGATTAAAAAATTTTATGTGCTCATATCAGCATAATTAATTGTCACTTCCATTTCGTTAATATAATTTTGGTCGTAAAGTGCAAAATAAAAGAACCTCTATGCTCACATTGGGGACAAAGGAAGCTTAACGCATACACACCAATTGATAGATGCTATGGATTTCATCACAAATTTTGCACCTTTTTCGTTTGAGTCAGGAAATTGTGTACACACCACTTCCACTGTCATATTTGACATACAAGAATAATGCTTCATCAATGCGAAATTATTTTCAGTTGCGCTGGCGATAATGAGACAGTTTTTAAATGAATATTTATACTTGTGACCACACTACTTCATACTACAAAGTTTGTTCATTTTTCCTGTTTTTACTTGACAGCTATAATATATTAGACGATATTTAATGTCATTTTCAAAACTTCCCAACTGAGTATTAAAATGTATATTATAAATTAAAGACAATTACAGGTAATTATATTTATTTGAATATGTGAGACATGATTTTATTATTTATTTATCTTAAAATTATTCATTATTTCAAATGAAAGAAATGGAGAAGTCCTTTGAAAGCTTTTACTTTGAACGTTTCGAGTCTTGGCTCTTTCTCAACAAAAAGCATGCAAATAAAATAATAGACAAGTCAGTACACCCCAAATTACAGAAGCGCAGAATGTAAGCACGAAAAAATATATATATAATAATAATAATTTATCGGTTGATGATTTTCAGAGGGTATGCACTCTGCAAAAAGAAATGAACAGCGATGTTCATTTCAAAAGAAATGACAGCGATGTGGAATCCAGCATTTCACGATTAGAAAATAGATGACCAGAACAAGCTGCATTTCATATTAATACATTAAAATGTGAATGCACTAGAGCCATATTTTATGTATCATTATCATCACTGTGGGGGCATCCAGTATTTGCATGCAGACATGTGAATTGAGTGTAGCCGTGTGAGCACTCTTTTTGAACTACACAATTCATGGATTTGGTTAGTTTGCAACATACCCAAGGATAACTTGAAAATGCTGTTCGAAATTCAACCCCGTCTCCGTTTAGTATTACAAAGAGTACAGAGATCCGTTATCATGACATGAAAAAACTGGACATTTTGCATGGGTACTTAGCAGTCGTTGTTTAGAGTGGAAATGTTGTGTGTTTCATGATTTTTTCGTTGAGATGCAATGCAAATAATGTGAGCGCCAGTCGTGGTTCACTAAATTACAAATTTTGAAATTTAGATACTGAAGTTAAAAGAATGAAAAGTTATTGAAAATCAAAAGAATGAATAAATCTGCATTGGACGAGACATTGGGCATGAATTCGCTTGAAAGAAGTATGAAATGTACTCACTTACGAAGGTCATAAAGTAAAAGTAGAGTTTCAACATGCAGAATGATTTTACACCCATTACACATTTGAATTTGTGTGCTTGTTGATGAAGTCACTTCGTCTTTATAAGTTCGAGACATGCATGGGAACATCTATGTCCTGTCATCTTCCGTCAGGACAGCGACGTTTTTGATCATACCTTTCACGCTTCGTGCTCTCAGGTTACGACTGGATGCTGTACTGAACCGAATGAAATGTGCAGAAACTGATCTAGATATCCTCAGGATGCGATGAGAAGAGTCAAACTGACATCAGTGCATGACGAGCAGGTGCGTAATGATTGAAGTTTAAATTGAGTAAATTCCAATCAAATATAATTTATCAGCAAACAGTTCATTACGACGTGAATGCAGTACGCAAATAATAGGACTCGGAAAATGATGTTGCAGGGCTGCATGAAAATGAAGTGGAGAAATAATGGAGCGTTTTTATGTGACTTCAAATTAAGTTATACTCATTTTACAGAAAAATTGCTTGTTTAGAAACTGATAATCATCATTTAATTCATCCTTAGAATTTTTTAAAGTGATAAGGTGAAAGATATCTTCTGAGCGGGATGTTTCTCAATATTCTGCGAGTAGAAGTGAACATGATCGTTGAGACAGAATGACGATCATGATGTTGAAGTTATAGGACCACGAGAACCTTAATATAAACAAAACATGCCAACTGAATGAAGCATAGACGCTGTCATAGAAATTCTTCAGCAGCAACTTATTGTGGAATGATCGACAAGCTTAGTTTAGTTTATGCGTCAAACTGGACTTTTGGAAATCAAAATTCATGTCAAAAGATTGCCAGTCTCAAACGAAATGCTTGCCATTGGATATTCATTGCAGAAATTACTGTTGAAGTAAAAAATGTTCGTGCTTAAAATGAGGGAATGTGTACTTGAGGTTGATGTATAAATATATTTAAATGCAGCTTGCATGCTTTACTTGTACAAATACCTTAATTAAGTCATTGATTCTGAAAATGATAAGAAACTAATCGACTATGAGAGAGACTAGTTAGACTAGTTTTGGCTGTTGACGATATTATGCTGGCACTTGCCTTAGGTCATGTACTTTTTTACAAGTCTAGGCCAACTCTGAGACCGCGACCAAAGTACGGTGGTTGACGCCAAGGTCAACTAGTGCTTTTGCGTTGGTAAAAACAGCGAGCCGTTTGCAAAGGGAGATTGCTAACACCAACTGCTTTTGATGACTTCACTTACGTCCTAGACTGCGCTCCAGAGGACAACGACGTTAGGGTGCATTCACACCCTAAGGCCGCGGCCAGACAAACAGCAGTGGAGCAGGGCAGAGCAGAGCAGAGCCGGCGCGGTGTTTTGTGTTAGTGGTATTCCTATTAGGGTGGCCAGATAAGTAGCAGAGAGCAGGATGGGGCAGCGCTGTCTGGAGCAAGCGGCAGCAGCGTTTTATCTTGGATGATAAAACACCGCTCGGAAGCTAGCATTCAGTTGCACGGTAGAGTTCGTACGGGGAGGATGTCGAACTTCTGATCTCCTCGGTGCAAGCTATTCCTGCGATCGGAGGTGCATCTCATAATATTTCAATCATAACTATGTCGATGAACAATGATCATGTGTGGCATACGCTGTGGAAGTTATTTTTAAGTGGTCTTGTATGGTTATTTATGCGTATATAGGTATTTTCCACCTCATAAATTGAAAAACTAAACCTATACCAAGCATTTTCTTTGTCAATACCTACACTTTAAAGCGTACCAATGCCGAACATTTTAATCTTAGGTCTTTCGTGTTAGGCGCACGGCACTAAAATTGACTTCAAACATACCTTTTTTCTGTATCAACTTTTTCTCGAACAGCGCGAAGTGCTGGGTACGGCCGATACAGAAATATTGAAGTTTGCGTTTCAACAGTTACATTGGTAAAAACAACTTTAAAAGCATGCAACTGAAAAACTCTTAGTTTCTCTAAAAAACGGTTGTGATGTTCAAGTTCAATGGGAAAATAACAATTAAATTGAAACTAAGTGACGCAAGCCAAATACAAAAGATCCTTACACACTCTGAAATTTTTTTTTATTTTTTAATTCTAAATTTGGGTTGTTATATCCATAAATGCATACCTTTATACGCTTGAACGAATAAGTTCCTTGTTCTGTAATGTATCTACACGTAAACCACTGCAAAATAATTCTGATTTTAAGTATTTATAAGGTTTCAAGTCATTCGTCAGTAGATTATTTGCATGATTATTCTATCAGCAATCATAACTTGCATGTCATGCAATTAATTTCTTGTAAAATTTCCTGAAGCAATAGAAAAACAGTATTAAAGCCATTTAATTCATTGGGGGTAGAAATATACTAGGGAAATCGAAAGTAAAATACGAAAGTGTACGGATGTACTTGTAATGCTAACTACATAAAGCGTATCATAGCAATATATATAAATAAACATAATTAGAAGAAATATTGCCAGTTCTACAGTTATTTAATAAGCAAAATTTGAGGTAAGCACAATCACAAAGCACTGCTTTTCTTGGCTCCAAGATTGTAACTGCTACGGACTCAGGACTAGCCACTGCTGTTTGTTTGGCCACCCTAACCTGCTAGCACAAGCAAGCAGCTACCAGAGGGTCAAAAATGCTCTGCTCTGCCCTGCTCCACTGCTGCTTGTCTGGCCGCGGCCTAAGGCCGCGGCCAGACAAACAGCACTGGAGCAGGGCAGAGCAGAGCAGACCCGGCGCGGTGTTTTATGTTAGTGGTATTCCAATTACGGTGGCCAGACAAGTAGCAGGGAGCAGGATGGGACAGCGCTGTCCTGAGCAAGCGGTAGCAGCGTTCATCTTGGATGATAAAACACCGCTCGGGAGCTAGCGGCCAGTTGCACGCCAGAGCTCGTACTGGGAGGATGTCAAACTTCTGATCTCCTCGATGCAAGCTATTCCTGCGATCGGGGGTGCATCTCATATTTCGATCATAACTATGCTAATGAACAATGGTCATTTATAGCAGACGCAATGGAAGTTAGTGGTAGGTGGGCTTTTACGGTAATTTATACGTATATAGGTATTTTCCACCTCATAAATCGAAAAACTTTACTATATCAAGCATTTTCTTTGTCAATACCTACACTTAGAGCGTACCAATGCCGAACATTTCAAATCAGGTTTTTTTTTGACGCATGGCACTAAACTTGACTGCAAACACACATCTTTTATGTTTAAACTAATAATTTTTTAGTTATAAACATTAATCAGTTTTCTCCTAAGTTAAACTGAGGAAACACAGGTTAGGTCATCTGTTGGAGGTAAAAATAACTTTGAAAGCATGCAACTGAAAAACTATTATTAGTTTCTCCAAAAAACGGTTGTGATGTTCGCGCTCTCCGGGAAAATAACAATTCAATTGAAACTTAGCGCCGCAAGCCGAATACAAAAGATCATTTTACAGTTTGAAATTGTTTACCAATTTATCAATTTTAAATTCGGGTTGTCATTGTCATAAATACATAAATATCTTTATACGCTTGAACGAATGAGTTCCCTATTCTGTAATGTATCTACACGTAAAGCACCGCGAAATAATTCAGATTCAAGTATTTATAGGGTTTCAAGTCATTCGTCAATGAATTATTTGCATGATTATTCTATCAGCCATCACAACTTGCATGTCATGCAATTAATTTGTGGAATTTCCGGGAGCAGTTATAAAACAGTATCAAAACCAATTCAATCATTGTGGGTAGAAATATCACAGGAAAATCAAACGTACTATACGACAGTGTACGAATGTACTTGTAATGCTAACAAGATAATGCATAGTATAGTAATATATATTAAAAAATTTAGTTGGATGAAATATTGCCAGTTCTATAGTCATTTAATAAGCAAAATTTGAGTTAACTACAGTGACAGAGTGGCGCTCTCGTGGCGCCAAAATTGCAACTGCTGCGGACTCAGGACTGCCACTGCTGTTTGTTTGGCCGCCTAACTTACTAGCGTCAGCTAGCAGCTACCAGAGGGTCGAAACTGCTCTGCTCAGCCCTGCTTCACTGCTGTTTGTCTGGCCGCGGCCTAAGCGTTCAGCGGAGCGAGCGGAGCAGAGCGGCGCGGAGCGGAGCGCCGCTCATACAGGGGTAGAATTGTCGTTTGATTTCTAAAAGCACAATGTATAACTAATAATTTGTACAACTAATCACATAAAAACGTATAACTGATGGTGTAGCATGTAATATTTTTGTTTAATTCTGCCCATTTGGGTTCAATAAGCATTTATTTCTTTTTTCATCGTTTTTTTCTGATATGTTAATTTATCATTGGTTCAATTTAAGCAATCTTTTTTATTTTTCCTCTTTGTATTTTTTTTTGTATTTTGTTATGCTGTGTATTTTATTTTATTATCTTGGTAAAGGAATAATTATGTGCGATTTTTTAATAAGGTTTTGATGAAGTTTAAATTGGGAGGAAAAGGAGGCCGTATGGTGAGGAGGAGGCCTCAATGAGTGGTTAATACACAATAAGCTGCAAAATATTACGAGCTTAGATGAGTTTTTTCAATGCTAACGGAGAACATTTCAGTACTTTGAGAATTTTTCGGTTAGGACAAGTCAGTATTTGTCAGTATTTTTCGCTTAGCTTTCTCTGGCACAACCCTGAATTTCTGAAGGGAATTATTTTACCTGCACTCACCCTAACGTCACCACAAAACGCACCTTTATTCTTATTGGCCTACGAAAACCTGTCATCCTATAAAGTAATACAGCCTTTGTGTAAAGACTTTATCATTGCTTGAACTACTTTGGTTTACATGTATCCTCAATACTCCGTAAATACTCGAAGAATTGCGATTCATCTCTCCTCAGTGCTTCGAAGAGATAGTGGTATTCTCCCTTGCGATCTCTCCTCATATTGATGGGATGGACCCTGTATTTCCGTTTCTGTTTCTTGCCGTCGAGCTTTAGGACCGTACTAGCGAAATCCTCCATGGCGACTGATTCCTGTGGACATCGCTCTGCTCAGCTTCCATGTGAGCACACGCTCCGCTCTGCTCCGCTCCGTGTCGCTTCGCTCCGCGCCGCTCCGCTTGTAGTGTGCACGCACCCTTATGGGAACTCCACATCTCTGCTCAGATCTCCTGTTCCACTCCTCATTAGTGCGAAGATAATAAAAAAGATCCATATAAGAGGAGTTCAGACTTTTTGCGTTAGATTACTGTCAACTTTAAGTCTATAATCAACCTGCAAAGAAAACGTTGTGAATTTGAAGGAAAAGTAATAGAAAGTGCAACGATTCAATTGTTTAGGTTTCTTTTGCAGTACTTGCAAGGAAAAAACCTTGACTAGAAACCACTTTATCATCATGTACGGCTCTAACAACTCTTCAATGAGAATATACTGCCCTATAGCAAGAATAGCAATTGACAGTGAACACAACTTGAAATTGGTCTTCCTCATTCTCTCACTTGTTGTCTGAATACATATTGGTTGAATAATATCGTGCGAGTAATTTTCAAACCTTCAAGTTTTTTCAAACAGGTTCATAAACGATGTGGGTGGAGTGTAATTAATAATTAAGGTTATTAAAGGGCGGAAAAAATCTCATTTGCTTTATTTGGTCATGTCAACATAAGTTTATAATGCTTGTGTTTTTGCAATTTCATCAGTTGTCTAACCTGAAACACTTCGTATAACTCCTTAATAATTGTTTACCTGCTTCACGTCTTACAGAAGCCATGCAATAGTACCTAATGAAGGTTTTAGATTTAGACAGTTTCGGGTGGCCAAGTCACAACATACTGTCGACATGCAAAATGTTTTATTACTTTTTTCGTTTCAAATATAAATATACATTTGCATATTTTTGTGGCATTTTGTCGCAGTATCACCAATATCTTATTTTAAACTTATTGTAATTTTAACTCATAAATATTTTTCATTTTCAGAGACATTGAGATATAATGTGAGCAATGATATTTACCTGGTATCTAGCGCCTTAAAAATTATACAGGGTCAAGACAAGGATTCTTACCGGCCTAAGAAAGGAACAAATAGCTGTCAACTGGTATTTTTGAGAAGGACTCATTACCGGCCCGTCAACAATTATTGTTGAGGGGGCTGTCATCGTGTTGAACATAATTTATGTAGAGACGAACATATTTACAACAAAATAATGTGTGAAATGGTTGATTGAGCTTCAAGAGTATTATACTATTCGAATACTTTTAATCCAAATTTCTAGGGAGAACTCTTACCTTGACAAATAACCTTCAAAAACTACGGCGCTAAGTGCGAGAAACACTACAACAACGTCAGTGAACAAATGAAAAAATCCGAAACATGTGTCTTGGTTATCGCAACAGTACTTCAAGTTACTGCAGCCTTAATCCGAATAACTGAGAAGACTTCACGTCAACAAGGACAAGTTATGGAAATTATGCATTGTTTTTAATGATATTAATGTAAGGCGCCCTGGTCTGAAACAATACCATGAACAACTAGGTAGTTTTTTAATTTAACGAAAAACGGAAATAGATAAAAAGATTTTTTTTAATCTAAAAGCAGTTTTACTGGCATAAGTGCCAAATTTTTTCCATCAAGAAAAGGTTCAGTGTAGTTCTTTTTGTTTTTTGAAATATGTGCATATGCAGATGAACCGGGTGGCCCAGCGAAGTGTGGACGAATGAAAGTTAGATTTTTTCGGTTATATGAAACCAATCAAAATAACTCATGAATCAAATAAAAGAGAAATGTAGCGTCTTTAATCACATCCAGGAATTATTCAACACATTCTCCTTTCTCCTTGATAACCTGGTGGAGACGAGGGATCACCTGATTACACGTGGTACCCAGTTTCGAGGTCAATTTTTGCCCAAAATTGACGGGGCAGATATTGACAAAATGTTGGGTAGAAACTGACGCTGAAACTGTGCGTGTCACGTGTGATCAGGCGATTTCTCGTCTCCGCCAGGATATCAAGGAGAAAGAAAAATATGTTGAATAATTCTTGGATGTTATTAAAGACAACACATTCGTCTTTTAGTTGATACATGAGTTATTTTGAGAGGCCTTCATATAACTGAAAAAAATTAACTTTCATTTGTCCACACTTCGCTGGGCCACGTGGTAATTCACTTCTTCTATGGTGAACTGACAAATTCGTTTCTCCGAACTTATTTCCTGGTATTGTAGATGATTATATCCTAAACTAAAAATAAATAATTTTCATTTTTGCACTTACATTTATCAGCCATTTTGAGACAACGAGCAGCTATAAAATTAACACGAGCATTGGCAATTATTGCACCGCACGCTGTGGACGCCGGAGCGACTGTGACACAGAATGACCTAACACCGCTCTATTCTATACGACCTGCGTGAAGTCAAAGATCTCACTGAGCCTCTTACATGGTAAACGAAAGGAGGTAGCGTCAAACCAGCGTTTTATTAAATCGTGTGTAGTTAGGGTGATTTCAAGGCACCGGACCAATGGCAACTCTTAGATTGAGTATGGCAACACTGCTTCCCCGAAATCTGGCATCACTGCCTGACGTTACGGGTACGAAATAGTCGAGAATCTGTATCCGACAGTGATGTTCGAACAATCGAACGAACTATTCACGTGTTAAGAATCACAATGTCGCCTCCTCGAGATAAATTTAAAAACTGTTTCTTTATTTGGTGTCAGAATGATTCTAAAAATCGACCCGAGATATTTCAATATCCTGTTTTCAAGTACGCTGAATATATGTTTGTTGCAGTAATTGCAAAAATACTGACTTTCGAAGAATCTTCTCGCCATTCAAGACGCACGTTGCATTGAAAGAGGTGTGCCGTTTTTTTATGATCACGCGAGTTTGGACCTGGAAGGTCAAAAATTTAACTTCACATTTTACTTAAAGGCAATTTTAGAAATATGGCTTCTAACTGATTTTCGCACTTGATGAAGTTGCATTTCCTCATTAAATCTTTGAAATCAGAGACAGTTAAACAGTTCAAATTTGAAATACTGGTGCCAATGGAAAATGCTACCGACTCCTAAAATTAAAAATATGGTATTTGCTTAGGAGAACGGACTAATCGATTTTCAAATTTTTGATGCATGTATCATGGTAATTAGATCGAAAAAAAATATCTCCTGCGCACTTTCTGGGGGAATTGAGTATTTACCAAGGGTCGATGTTGAGTTTAATGCGCGCACGGTATTTAGAAATTTGGTTTCCAAGAATCGGTGGAAGAACACATTTAAAGACGTTTCACACACACACTACTACGATACCGAATATACACGTTGGGGTTAACGATTTAAAAAATGTAAGCATGACATGAGGGTAACGCAAAACAATCAACCTTGACTCACCTCGTATAATTTCAAAAAATGGAGCGTTTCACATGATGCCTAACGTTGCACCCTTGATTAAGAGTTTCGCAACTTTAAACACACCGATGCTGAAGAAAATACAATGCCTTTGACGACATGACACTAAACACAATGTATGGATAACGCTCTTTATGTTGGACGGCATTACGTGGTACTTTTTATTGTACAATCGTATGACTAATTAACGTTGATCCAAAATTAAACTTGTGGTAACTCTATTATGCGTTTGCAGTTCCTTTCGAATCCCATACTTATCTGCGATGCGTTGTTGTTGCTCACCGAATGCCGGTTCCATTTAGAGCTTGGTGCGCTCACGTCAGACTCAGTAGGCTGTTTCCGCTGGTACTCCTTATTGCGCGTGATTTTGCCGGTGCGCCGCTTGGGCGCCTTGGGCAGCTTCGGTATGAGTCCGGTGCAGGTACTGGTCAACTATGATGCTTGCCGATCTGTTGGTAATGCTGCCCGTGCAGAGATTGGGAGATTGAGATTCGTCCAGGCCGTTGCACGGCCGCTCGACGCTCGTAGAAACTTTGTACTTTTGCAGGCTCCATCGGTGTAAATGTTGCACAGAGGATTTATGAGTCAATCAGAACTTACACTAGACCTCTGCAGGGTACCTATTCTAAAGATAAACTTGATAAATGATACACAAGTGATTCACTGCACTTTTCTCCTGAGTCCTTGTTCTCCCGCTGTTCTAGAGTGAAACTGCATAAATTTTGTCGTATCAAATTATTCAGTTAATTTTAAATGGTTTCTGGAAAATAATTGCACAGATGTACGCTGCTGGTAATGGTGTTACGGACACAATGGGCGGATATGTTGAAGAGCAGTTGCTTGAATCCACTTCTGTGTGCATAATATATTTATGCCTATAGTTCCAGTTTTTCCTTGGAAACCTGTATGAGCGAGTTACTGTTTCCTCCTGTAAAACCTATAACTTCATGATGTTGCTGTATGTACAGCAACACTACATTCATTCCGATTAAAGTATAACAATGCTTAATTTTCTTCTTTGCGTCACTCACTCGACTACCCAATTGAAAATCAAGGACGTATCGCCGGTGGATTAAGGACGAGGTGGTCGATTATGAACGATTTATAGGCTGGTCGGCCTGCTCTGCCTTAACACTCCCTCTACGCGCTCCAAACTATGCGCGGTCGAGCTCGGACGTGAAATTCATAGTTGGCCATGGATGATTTGCAGGCGCAAAATTTCCAGTTGGTTACAGCCGTAACATTTGAAAGCGGCCATCCGTGGTTTACAGCCTTCCAAATGTATGCTGCCGGTAGTGTGCTGCAGGTGGTGTGCTGCCGGTGGCGTGCTGCCGGTGGTGTGCTGCAGGTGGTGTGCTGCAGGTAGTGTGCTGCAGGTGGTGTGCTGCAGGTGGTGTGCAGCAGG